>JAQBSW010010510.1:0-23929 GCA_029291075.1 Eudiplozoon nipponicum | reverse complement strand
CTCTAATTAGTCTAGTTAATCTGTTGCGGTTGCATAACGCGATGCGTTTACATCCTTCCCAGTCTATTTCATGACCCGTTTCCTTCGAATGCCTAGCTAGGTCTGATCTTTGAATGTGTCCATATTTGCAGGCTGTCTTATGTTCACCTCTACGAACCTTTATAGGTCGCATGGTTTCGCCTATATACCTGAGATTACATTCTTTGCAAGGTATCGCATATACTCCTGATGTCTCGAGGGGTTCTACTCTTTCTTTTTGGTTAGGTAGTTTATTGCCTATAGTAAGCGATTGTCTTAAAACTGTTTTAATATTGTATTTAGCTGCTATTATTCTAATTTTCCTGCTCAATTTAGAATCAGGTAATACCATAATTTTGTGCTTATCCGGTTCCGTTTCCTTCTTTACTTTGTTTATTATATTATTGTTAAATCTCTGTAACATCTCATCTATTAATCTATCTATTATACTTGACGGATAGCTATTTAGTTTGAATATTTCTTTTAATCTCCTCATTTCCTTATCTCTATTTTCTATATCCACTATTCTAAGACTTCTTAATATCATGGATTTAAGAATGCCTATTTTCATTCCATATGGGTGATTTGATAAGAAATTAAGAAGTAGTCCTGAATAAGTCTCTTTTCTAAAAATATCTCTTTCCAATCTGGAACCATTCCGTTTTATTTTCACATCCAAAAAGGGTAATTCATCATTATTCTCTTTTTCCAATGTAAACTTTAATTCACCTAATTGGTTGGCTAATTCGAGGAATTTATTTAACTCATTATCCCCATGATTCCAAATTATAAACATATCATCCAGGAATCTTACATACAAGTTTGGCTTAAGAGGAGATTTTAACAACAGATTTTTTTCAAAATAGTGCATAAAAATATTAGCAACCGGGACTGATAGTGGTTGTCCCATAGGGACACCTTTAACTTGTTTATAAAATTCATTTCTGAACTTAAAGTAGGTAGAGGACATACAAATATTTAATATTTCCATAATACTACTTAACATCATTTTACTACCTTCTATTATCTCTGGGAACTCTGTTAAACAACGCTTCACACTTTCTAATGCTGCTTGTACCGGGACATTAGTATACATCGATACAACGTCCAGGCTAGCCATTCTATCATTATCATTCAAGTTATATCTACTAATAATGTCAATAAAATGATATGTATTTTTTAAAGTATAATCTAAGAAATAAGTATATTTTCTAATTCTGTTGCATAGAAATTTCGACAATCTATACGTTGGTGAGTTTTGTACATTAACGATTAATCTAAGTGGATTCCCCTGTTTATGAATCTTTACTAGACCATAAACTCTCGGAGGGACTGTGTCACGTTGTATTAATGAATTCCCAAGTCCTGGTTCTAATTCCTTCGACTCAATCATTCTATTAATTATAGTCTTAACTTGTCCTTGTAACTTATCAGATGGATCTTTATTTATTTTATTATAGACCTCTAAATTATTTAATTGTTCATACACTTTCAATTCATAATCTGACCGGTTCATAAGTACCGTTGCACCACCTTTATCTGCCTTGAGGCATATTACTTTATTGGATAATAATTCTGCTCTTAAGCGTTTTAGATCATAACTCTGCTTGCATCTCACCTCTTTGTGCTCTAACACCGCTTTGGACACATCCAATTCAAACCTAGTCTTATCTTTTTCTGGGAGAAACTGGGCAATCTTAACTGTTTCTGTAATTATCTCATTCCTAGGTACGTAATCAATAGGGATCGCAGTATTAAGTCCAAGATTAAGGATTTGTTTTTGGTCTTCCTTGAGATCCATTCTCGATAAATTAACTAAACGTTTGGACATGACCTCTTCAATTCTCGTATTTCTCAAAGGGCAATTAATTCCCAATATTGCTAATTTTTTTTCATGCCTTTGTCTAATTTTTTTAATTTCATTATCCCTCGTTTTGTCTGTGAAATCTTCAATATGTTTGAAATCCAACATACCTAATCTCGCCAGTAATATGGACCTTATTTTTGTCTTCTCTCTAATCAGTTCAAATTTACGTTTGTTTAGTTTCTTAATCGATATTTTTATTAAATGTAAACAAAGCTCATGCTTAAGAGTATTTCCTACTTTATCCAAAACGAAAGAAAGTTTAAATCTAAAACATTTCGGTATAACATTAAATTTTAAACATTTATTAAGGAACGAGGTATTTTCCACTTGCCTTACAATCTGCATCTTCTTCCGCTTGTACTGATTCATAAGTGTGACCACTGTCGCATCATATTTCATCCTCAAATAGGATTTAAACTCAATATTTTGCGGTGTGTAAGCATTCAGATTATCAATGCCGCGTTTTGCGTACGCGGGTAGTAGCTGTACACGGGCAGTTACACAAAGATCCGATTTGTCACTATTTCCAATTTTGTTTTGTCTTTGATCGGGTTGACTCATTTTTACTTCAATTGGAAATGCGGTTCTATCATATCTTTGTTTACTGGCGACGTTTCGGTGCCTACTTTCCAGCACCATCATCAGGCAACACAACACTGATCACAATAGCAGATTTAAGCAAATGTGGTAACCTCGTTCCAAAACCATTCTATTTATATATATTTGACTCAACACTATTTTAATCATAGAATTTGTCTCAGTAACTAAACTCAATATATAACTTTTTATAATTAGCAGACCAATCATTACCTCACCTATACCTCATCTCATCTCGTATGCAGAATATTTTAGGGGAGAGAGACAGTATCGAACCTTTTGTTATTTGTTATAACTGTATTGCTACTATGTCACGGTAATCAAAATTTAAAAATGCTAAAACTAAAACCTTGACTATCATATACTGTATTTTATTTAAAGCCGGGAACTCTAATGTATACAATGGTGTGTGAGGTATTGCGCACATAGCAACAAACTAGTTCAAATATGGAGCAGCAAGTAACGTAGATGGATGGAGAGTGAATGTTATATCGACGCTTAGGTGAACGATTAAAGAGAGAAAGATAGAGATAGCCTGGACAACTAACGTTTTTCAAAAAAACTAATCGTAAGCACAATGCGAAGTTAATCAACTATTGGAAATAATTGCATAAGAATATTTGCTGATATGACTAAAATACTTCATTACATATATATCTAAATATAATATCGTAAAACCTTTATATATATAGAAATATACATATATATAGAGAGAGAGAGAGAAAAAGGACCATTGATAATTATTAAATATGAATAATTTCTATTCTTATTATATATTTATTTATTACGTTAGTCACACCTTATATCAATATATAAAATACATGTCAATATGTATAAAAACATATATATGAATATAAGCAACAGTATGAGACCAACATCCCTAATCCTATATATATATATATATATATATATATATATATATATATATATATATATATATATACGTTTGCATATTTCAAATTATTATTTTATTCTTTTCTTACTGTTTTTTTATTTACCAATTAATCAAATTGTATATTTATTTATTCACACCTTATATAAATATATAAAATACATATAAATATGTATAAAAACATATATATATAAATATAAGCAACAGTGTGAGTCATATATATATATATATATATATATTATGTGTATAGAATAAACCTATCAATCTACCCATAGGCCTATCTATATATCCGTCTATCTATCACATTTTGGTTTCCTCTTAAAAGGATACATGGTAGCTATTAACCATGAATATCTTCTCTATGACTAACGTATTATACATTTATTAAGATATTCCTACCTTACATAAATATAGAAAATATAAGCGACAATGTAAGTCAAATGTGTCTTATCTAATGTTCTATCTACTAACCCTTGCTAAATCGGTATACCGTCTTTTGGAACATTTTTATTGAGAAAAATAAGTATATAGGAAATTGATATTGGTACAGATCATTCGCAATTAGTTTTCTATAAGCGAGGTTTTTTACTTAGGTTCCCACTTAATTCATGTTCCGCAGCCTCACGTTTTCTGACCATAGAAAATGCTTCATTAAATATTGGGCCCAATGATTTTTCTACCGATGTTACATTCATTACACCTTTTCCTGATTTTATTTCAATTGACTCTCTAATTAGTCTAGTTAATCTGTTGCGGTTGCATAACGCGATGCGTTTACATCCTTCCCAGTCTATTTCATGACCCGTTTCCTTCGAATGCCTAGCTAGGTCTGATCTTTGAATGTGTCCATATTTGCAGGCTGTCTTATGTTCACCTCTACGAACCTTTATAGGTCGCATGGTTTCGCCTATATACCTGAGATTACATTCTTTGCAAGGTATCGCATATACTCCTGATGTCTCGAGGGGTTCTACTCTTTCTTTTTGGTTAGGTAGTTTATTGCCTATAGTAAGCGATTGTCTTAAAACTGTTTTAATATTGTATTTAGCTGCTATTATTCTAATTTTCCTGCTCAATTTAGAATCAGGTAATACCATAATTTTGTGCTTATCCGGTTCCGTTTCCTTCTTTACTTTGTTTATTATATTATTGTTAAATCTCTGTAACATCTCATCTATTAATCTATCTATTATACTTGACGGATAGCTATTTAGTTTGAATATTTCTTTTAATCTCCTCATTTCCTTATCTCTATTTTCTATATCCACTATTCTAAGACTTCTTAATATCATGGATTTAAGAATGCCTATTTTCATTCCATATGGGTGATTTGATAAGAAATTAAGAAGTAGTCCTGAATAAGTCTCTTTTCTAAAAATATCTCTTTCCAATCTGGAACCATTCCGTTTTATTTTCACATCCAAAAAGGGTAATTCATCATTATTCTCTTTTTCCAATGTAAACTTTAATTCACCTAATTGGTTGGCTAATTCGAGGAATTTATTTAACTCATTATCCCCATGATTCCAAATTATAAACATATCATCCAGGAATCTTACATACAAGTTTGGCTTAAGAGGAGATTTTAACAACAGATTTTAATTTCAAAAAAATGAGGGATAATGACATTAAAAAAATTAGACAAAGCCGTGAGAAAAAATTGCATTTGATAATGCCTTTGAGAAATACGAGAATTGAAGAGGTCATGTCCAAACGTTTAGTTAATTTATCGAGAATGGATCTCAAGGAAGACCAAAAACAAATCCTTAATCTTGGACTTAATACTGCGATCCCTATTGATTACGTACCTAGGAATGAGATAATTACAGAAACAGTTAAGATTGCCCAGTTTCTCCCAGAAAAAGATAAGACTAGGTTTGAATTGGATGTGTCCAAAGCGGTGTTAGAGCACAAAGAGGTGAGATGCAAGCAGAGTTATGATCTAAAACGCTTAAGAGCAGAATTATTATCCAATAAAGTAATATGCCTCAAGGCAGATAAAGGTGGTGCAACGGTACTTATGAACCGGTCAGATTATGAATTGAAAGTGTATGAACAATTAAATAATTTAGAGGTCTATAATAAAATAAATAAAGATCCATCTGATAAGTTACAAGGACAAGTTAAGACTATAATTAATAGAATGATTGAGTCGAAGGAATTAGAACCAGGACTTGGGAATTCATTAATACAACGTGACACAGTCCCTCCGAGAGTTTATGGTCTAGTAAAGATTCATAAACAGGGGAATCCACTTAGATTAATCGTTAATGTACAAAACTCACCAACGTATAGATTGTCGAAATTTCTATGCAACAGAATTAGAAAATATACTTATTTCTTAGATTATACTTTAAAAAATACATATCATTTTATTGACATTATTAGTAGATATAACTTGAATGATAATGATAGAATGGCTAGCCTGGACGTTGTATCGATGTATACTAATGTCCCGGTACAAGCAGCATTAGAAAGTGTGAAGCGTTGTTTAACAGAGTTCCCAGAGATAATAGAAGGTAGTAAAATGATGTTAAGTAGTATTATGGAAATTTTAAATATTTGTATGTCCTCCACCTACTTTAAGTTCAGAAATGAATTTTATAAACAAGTTAAAGGTGTCCCTATGGGACAACCACTATCAGTCCCGGTTGCTAATATTTTTATGCACTATTTTGAAAAAAATCTGTTGTTAAAATCTCCTCTTAAGCCAAACTTGTATGTAAGATTCCTGGATGATATGTTTATAATTTGGAATCATGGGGATAATGAGTTAAATAAATTCCTCGAATTAGCCAACCAATTAGGTGAATTAAAGTTTACATTGGAAAAAGAGAATAATGATGAATTACCCTTTTTGGATGTGAAAATAAAACGGAATGGTTCCAGATTGGAAAGAGATATTTTTAGAAAAGAGACTTATTCAGGACTACTTCTTAATTTCTTATCAAATCACCCATATGGAATGAAAATAGGCATTCTTAAATCCATGATATTAAGAAGTCTTAGAATAGTGGATATAGAAAATAGAGATAAGGAAATGAGGAGATTAAAAGAAATATTCAAACTAAATAGCTATCCGTCAAGTATAATAGATAGATTAATAGATGAGATGTTACAGAGATTTAACAATAATATAATAAACAAAGTAAAGAAGGAAACGGAACCGGATAAGCACAAAATTATGGTATTACCTGATTCTAAATTGAGCAGGAAAATTAGAATAATAGCAGCTAAATACAATATTAAAACAGTTTTAAGACAATCGCTTACTATAGGCAATAAACTACCTAACCAAAAAGAAAGAGTAGAACCCCTCGAGACATCAGGAGTATATGCGATACCTTGCAAAGAATGTAATCTCAGGTATATAGGCGAAACCATGCGACCTATAAAGGTTCGTAGAGGTGAACATAAGACAGCCTGCAAATATGGACACATTCAAAGATCAGACCTAGCTAGGCATTCGAAGGAAACGGGTCATGAAATAGACTGGGAAGGATGTAAACGCATCGCGTTATGCAACCGCAACAGATTAACTAGACTAATTAGAGAGTCAATTGAAATAAAATCAGGAAAAGGTGTAATGAATGTAACATCGGTAGAAAAATCATTGGGCCCAATATTTAATGAAGCATTTTCTATGGTCAGAAAACGTGAGGCTGCGGAACATGAATTAAGTGGGAACCTAAGTAAAAAACCTCGCTTATAGAAAACTGATTGCGAATGATCTGTACCAATATCAATTTCCTATATACTTATTTTTCTCAATAAAAATGTTCCAGAAGAGGGTATACCGATTTAGCAAGGGTTAGTAGATAGAACATTAGATAAGACACATTTGACTTACATTGTTGCTTATATTTTATATATTTATGTAAGGTAGGAATATCTTAATAAATGAATAATACGTTAGTCATAGAGAAGATATTCATGGTTAATAGCTACCATGTATCCATTTAAGAGGAAACCAAAATGTGATAGATAGACGGATATATAGATAGGCCTATGGGTAGATTGATAGGTTTATTCTATACACATAATATATATATATATATATATATGACTCACACTGTTGCTTATATTTATATATATATGTTTTTATACATATTTATATGTATTTTATATATTTATATAAGGTGTGAATAAATAAATATACAAGTTTGATTAATTGGTCAAAAAAACAGGAAGAAAAGAGATAAAATAATAATTTTAGAAATATGCAAACGTATATATATATATACATATATATAGATAGGATTAAAGATATTGCACCCACACTGTTGCCTATATGTATATATATATATATGTTTTGTATACATATTGATATGTATTGTATATATTAATATAAGTGTGCATAACCTAATAAATTTTTATTATTAATGTACATTTATATATATATATATTTATGATTAGGGATGTTGGTCTCATACTGTTGCTTATATTCATATATATGTTTTTATACATATTGACATGTATTTTATATATTGATATAAGGTGTGACTAACGTAATAAATAAATATATAACAAGAATAGAAATTATTCATATTTAATAATTATCAATGGTCCTTTTTCTCTCTCTCTCTCTCTATTTATATATATATATATAAAGGTTTTACGATATTATATTTAGATATATATGTATATAGATATAATGAATTATTTTAGTCATATGAGCAAATATTCTTATGCAATTATTTCCAATAGTTGATTAACTTCGCATTGTGCTTACGATTAGTTTTTTGAAAAACGTTAGTTGTCCATACTACCTCTATCTTTCTCTCTTTAATCGTTCAGCTAAGCGTCGCTATGAACATTCACTCTCCATCCATCTACGTAACTTGCTGCTCCATATTTGAACTAATTTGTTGCTATGTGCGCAATTCCTCATACACCATTGTATACATTAGAGTTCCCGGCTTTAAATAAAATACAATATATGACATTCAAAATTTTAATTTTTTATCATTTTGAATTTTGATTACCGTGGCATAGTAGCAATACAGTTATAACAAATAAAAAAATGTTCGATACTGTCTCTCTCCCTTACAATATTCTGCATACGAGATGAGATTACGTATACCGGGAATTTGAGATAGGTGAGGTGATGATTGGTCTGCTAATTATAAATAGTTATATATTGAGTTTATTTACTGAGACAAATTCTATGATTAAAAATAGTGTTGAGTCAATTATATATAAATAGAATGGTTTTGGAACGAGTTTACCACATTTGCTTAAATCTGCTATTGTGAAGTTTGTACTGTGCTGTGTTGCCTGAGGATGGTGCTTGAAAGTAGGCACCGAAACGTCGCCAGTAAACAAAGATGTGATAGAATCACATTTTCAGTTGAAAAAAGAAGAATTCAACCCGATCAAAGACAAAACAAAATCTGAAAATGTGAAGAATCGGATCTTTGTGTAACTGCCCGTGTACAACTATTACCCGCGTACGCAAAACGCGGCATTGAAGAAAACGAATGGTACACACCGCAACAAAATTTCAAAAAGTATTTGACTATCAAATATGATGCAACAATCGTCACACTTATGAATCAGTACAAGCGGAAGAAGATGCAGATTGTTAGGCAAGTGGAAAATACCTCGTTCCTTAATAAATGTTTAAAATTTAATGTTATACCGAAATGTTTTAGGTTTAAACTTTCATTCGTTTTTGATAAAGTAGGAAATACTCTTAAACATGAGCTTTGTTTACATTTAATAAAAATATCGATTAATAAACTAAACAAACGTAAATTTGAACTGATTAGAGAGAAGACAAATATAAGATCCATTTTACTCGCGAGATTACATAATATCGATTTTAAACACATTGAAGATTTCACAGACAAAACGAGGGATAACAAAATTTAAAAAAATTAGACAAAGGCAGGAAAAAAAAACTAGCAAAGTTGGTAATTAATTGCCCATTTAGAAATAAGAGAATTGATGGGGTCATGTCCAAACCTTTAGTTAATTTATCGAATATGGATCTCAAGGAAGACCAAAAACAAATTCTTAATCTTGGACTTAATACTGCGATCCCTATTGATTACGTACCTAGGAATGAGATAATTACAGAAACAGTAAAGATTGCCCAGTTTCTCCCAGACAAAGATAAGACTAGGTTTGAATTGGATGTGTCCAAAGCGGTGTTAGAGCATAAAGAGGTGAGATGCAAGCAGAGTTATGATCTAAAACGCTTAAGAGCAGAATTATTATTCAATAAAGTAATATGCCTCAAGGCAGATAAAGGTGGTGCAACGGTACTTATGAACCGGTCAGATTATGAATTTAAAGTGTATGAACAATTAAATAATTTAGAGGTCTATAATAAAATAAATAAAGATCCATCTGATAAGTTTCAAGGACAAGTTAAGACTATAATTAATAGAATGATTGAGTCGAAGGAAGTGGAACCAGGACTTGGGAATTCATTAATACAACGTGACAAAGTCCCTCCGAGATTTTATGGTCTAGTGAAGATTCAAAAACAAGGGAATCCACTTAAATTAATCGTTAATGTACAAAACTCACCAAATTATAGATTGTCTAAATTTCTATGCAACAGAATTAGAAAATATACTTATTTCTTAGATTATACTTTAAAGAATACATATCATTTTATTGACATTATTAGTAGATATAACTTGAATGATAATGATAGAATGGCTAGCCTGGACGTTGTATCGATGTATACTAATGTCCCGGTACAAACAGCATTAGAAAGTGTGAAGCGTTGTTTAACAGAGTTCCCAGAGATAATAGAAGGTAGTAAAATGATGTTAAGTAGTATTATTGAAATTTTAAATATTTGTATGTCCTCCACCTACTTTAAGTTCAGAAATGAATTTTATAAACAAGTTAGAGGTGTCCCTATGGGACAACCAATATCAGTCAGGGTCACTAATATTTTTAAGCACTATTTTGAAAATAATCTGTTGCTAAAATCTCCTCTCAAGCCAAACTTGTATGTAAGATTCCTGGATGATATGTTTATAATTTGGAATCATGGTGATAATGAGTTAAATAAATTTCTCGAATTAGCCAACCAATTAGGTGAATTAAAGTTTACATTAGAAAAAGAGAATAATGATGAATTACCCTTTTCACGATGTGAAAATAAAACGGAATGGTTCCAGATTGGAAAGAGATATTTTTAGAAAAGAGACTTATTCAGGACTTATTCTTAATTTCTTATCAAATCACCCATATGGAATGAAAATAGGCATTCTTAAATCCATGATATTAAGAAGTCTTAGAAATGTGGATATAGAAAATAGAGATAAGGAAATGAGGAGATTAAAAGAAATATTCGAACTAAATGGCTATGCGTCAAGTATAATTGATAGATTATTAGATGAGATGTTACAGAGATATAATAATAATATAATAAACAAAGTAAAGAAGGAAACAGAACCAGATAGGCATAAAATTATGGTATTACCTGATTCAAAATTGAGCAGGAAAATTAGAATAATAGCAGCTAAATACAATATTAAAACATTTTTAAGACAATCGCTTACTATAGGCAATAAACTACCTAACCAAATAGAAAGAGTAGAACCACTCGTGACATCAGGAGTATATGCGATACCATGCAAAGAATGTAATCTCAGGTATATAGGCGAAACCATGCGACCTATAAAGGTTCGTAGAAGTGAACATAAGACAGCCTGCAAATATGGACACATTCAAAGATCAGACCTAGCTAGGCATTCGAAGGAAACAGGTCATGAAATAGACTGGGAAGGATGTAAACGCATCGCGTTATGCAACCGCAACAGATTAACTAGACTAATTAGAGAGTCAATTGAAATAAAATCAGGAAAAGGTGCAATGAATGTAACATCGGTAGAAAAATCATTGGGCCCAATATTTAATGAAGCATTTTCTACGGTCAGAAAACGGGAGGCTGTGGAATCTGAATTAAGTGGGAACCGAAGTAAAAAACCTCGATTACAGAGAACTGATTGTGAATGAACTGTACCAATATCAATTCCTATATACTTATCTTTCTCAATAATAATGTTCCAGAAGAGGGTATACAGATTTAGCAAGGGTTAGTAGATAGGACATTAGATAAGAGACTGTTGCTTATATTTTATATATTTATGTAAGGTAGGAATATATTAATAAATGAATAATACGTTAGCCCTAGAGAAGATATCCATTATTAACAGCTATAATGTATCCATTTAAGAGAAATTCAAAATGTGATAGATAGACGGATATATAGGTAGGCCTATCGGTAGATAAATAGGTTTATTATATATATATATATATATAAACGGACATTAATCATTTTATACATTACCATTAAAATTAAATATTTATTTAAGATGGTTAAAAAAAATAATAAAAAAAATAAATATATATACATATATACACATATATATAATTATATATACAAGACATTTAACTCACACTGTTGCTTATATTTATATATATGTTTTTATACATATCAAAGACAAAACAAAATCGGAAAGTGTGAAGAATCGGATCTTTGTGTAACTGCCCGTGTACAACTATTACCCGCGTACGCAAAACGCGGCATTGAAGAAATAATGGGGATGCAAAATAAGAAATTGACCTCTTTTAAATCTTCACGCAATTGGTGAAATTTTGCAACAGTGATATGTTGCTTTTATTGTGCCAAAATGTCGTCCTTTTGTGAACAAGACAACGGAGCCACTAACTCTATTTAGTGCTCTACTCCTGACTTCAACCAATTTTAAGAGACACTCAAATGGTGAAACACAGACAGGTGCTTCTCGATTATGTCTGTGAAAGCATTTTCAATTGTGAGATAAGTTGAATGAACTGATAAAATGACTGACGTTTTAGATTCTGTATGTGTTAATGTTCTTATGCCTTCTCCAAAGTTCCTGGTTTTCAAATCATATAAGCAATACAATAAAACAATAATTGATTGCTCCGGTGGTGGTAACAACAACGACATTTACACCTTTCATCATTAATCATGCGTTGTCACAACTACAACATAGAAATATGCTTTTCTAAAGACTAGTGTATGTACCAACTATTTTTATAAAGAAGCATAAACATAGAGACTATAAAATTAAAAGCGAAGTATTAAGAAATTGTATCAGAATAGAGAATAACATCTGCAAGAAACTGAATACACAAAAAGCATTTTTCTAGTCAGAAAAAATATGTAATAATTGGAATGATATATATGCAAATTGTAAGCTTATACAGGTATCTTACTACGACTTTGTCAATCCGCGAAACTCATATTTAACAGGCCAGCGGCCGAAGTACTCACTATTCGCAACATTGTTGCCTCAGTGCAATCATCTAATCCGACCGAAGCTCCAAAATTTATCGGAAGATATAATAGTGAAAGCCATGCAATCCAAAAAATCTAAGCACCAAATGGATTCACCCAGCTTCTCTAATCAATAAACTCACATAAACTATTGCTATGTAGTTAAAACAACACGCTCATATCCAAATATATCCCGGTTGAAATTCATCCGATACATTAATACTGTTACGAAAATCAAAACCCCTATTGAATTCAAAGTGCTAAGGCCAACAGATAACTTACCTGCAATCAGGAAAAGTTCTGGTCAATATCATATATGAACTACTTAAGCAGCTAACCTTCAGACACTACGGCTTATAAGATTAGCAATATTTTAATTGAATAAAACAAATATATTAAACAACTGGACTTCCAAATATTTAAGATTCACTCTAGTTGCATATTCATAAAAACTACGATGTTTGATTAAAAATTTACTTCTCTCGGATTCACAACTTATTTCCGAACAGGGTTCTGTTCTCAAAACTAATCACATTATACAAAATATTACCTAGCGAAACATGTAACCGACATCCGGTAAGCTTGAAATGTTTTGTATATTAAAACTTGATAGATACAAAATATCACTCAAATGCACATATAATCCTATTCTGCAACGGCCATTCTCTATTTACTCTTATAATGTGAGAATTCACCAAAAGCAAAGCAATATGGCATCTTCCATACTGTTAACAAGCACACGAAAACAATAAAAACAAAGGTGGACTAATGCCTAAACTTTTATAATTTCCAATGCAGTTATCATATACAAGTCAACAGAAAAACTTGCATCTCCCTAGTCAAACTTCCAAGATGATATCTCCTATGAATTTCGGCCATTAATATCTCAAATGTAATGTGCGATGCTTCTTCTATTGTTTTATCTCTGAAGCCGACCATAGGGAGTTAAAATTTTTTGGTAAAGCCATCCAGGCAGCAAAAAATTGATTTATTGTGTATGGTAAACTTTGAACTGCAATTGAGTATCCCCGACCGAATCTAAATGTTTTTATTCAAATTTTTACAGTGGTAGACCGGTGAAATTTAGACTAACGAGATCGCCATAATTTGAAAGTGCTCTTATCTCATCAACTACTGGGATCTCCAAAAACACCAAGCTGGAATCAGTCTTAGTATATCTGTAGGGGTCTGATGCTTGCTGATGCATATATGAGCTGGAATTTAATGGGTAATCTTTTCCTCCAGACCAATTAAACTTATAAATGTGGCTCCTCCGACCATGCTATCAGTGGTCTCAAATTTAGGATTAACATCCATATTAAATAAAGATATATCTAATTAATTGAGTAACAGACAATAGGACTGTGCACTTTATAATCAAAACTGCACATCAAACGATGGATCCAGAAAGCGTTTTGCCATGAAATAGCATAAAAGTAAATTAAATGTTCCTAATCGTTCTCAATATGCTTGAATAAGTGAATAATCTTATGATAGAAAGAGTATGTAGCATTGAAGATCAAAATTGTCAAATGTTGCAAAATATTCAAGATGACACATATACGTCAACAGAGGACCTCATGTAAGTCAGGCTTAAAACACAGAAAATTGAAATCAAGCATGATTAACAGTATAAACACGTATAAATAATTAAACGAAAAATACTACCAAATGTAAATGAATATTTTATCTTTTTAAATGTTTTTTTCAATCAATTATGGCGGTTAAAAGTTTCCAATAAATTGTTACTTTATTTTTGTCGGTGGATAACTGACAGAGTATATTTTAAAAGTCTTGATCATCTTATTTGTACAGAAAATGCAAACGGTTGGCTGACACTTTCTGTTAAATCGTAGCCTTTAAAATAGATTTTCCCTATTTTTTGCTTCTGCTAATCTGAACAATGATCACGTAACAATATTTCAATAACCGCGACCGTCTCTAATAAAACAGCAAGACCAATACAGATAGCCTTTCTAGAATAAGATATTTCCTCCGATAAAAATAAGGTGAACATTGATGTCGTACTATTTACCTTTCTCAGGTTAGTGTTTACAGGTCTGCTGTATATTAGGCAACATAGCACTAAACAATAGTAAATTTGCAATGCAAAATTGGAAGAACGTCTATATGGTTGCATAGGTTGTCCCAGTTTTTGCAGTAAACAATTACGTAATAGAAATTACCCAAGGAGAAATTGTTTGGAATTATGCATTTTGTGCTGGACTTGCGTGATCTTCTCTGTTGATTTGTAGCAGCAATCTTGGTTCTCTTATCAACTTTAAAAATTTTGGTCCTCATAATATATTACGTTTAAAACCCAGTTTCGTTTTCATTTTGCATGTTGGGATCGTCCATAGACAAGTAATTTATTTATTCTTTTTTTCGTGTCAATACTCTTTTCAGGTCAAACATTCGGTGGCAATTATAATAATAATAATAATAATAATAATAATAATAATAATAATAATAATAATAATAATAATAATAATAATACATATTAATACATAATAATAGTATTAATAATAGTATGATTAATAATTATTATTATTTTATTTTGCAACGAATGCCATCTTGCGCAACATTTGAAAAATCAAGTTACAATTTAAAAGTATGAAAATGTATTTTTTGAATTGTTTTTGCGGTGTGTTAGCTTCATATATTCCTGATCTTTGTGTAACTGCCCGTGTGAAGCTATTACCCGCGTACGCAAAACGCGGCATTGGAATATGGAAATGTATAAAAGAGTGAAATAGTGACTAGCAAAATTTTTAACGACAAGGCTGATATAAGTTGAGACAAAAAAGTGCCTTCAGCAACTGTGTTAATTATTCCTGGATAGAGTTAGATTCCAATTGACTAGGGAAGAATTGGCTTGTAAAGAGTTAGAATATCAGTGACGTGTGGTGGATTTGCTGTCTTCATTTGAATAATTTTAAAACTTTGATAGAAGCCGACGTCGAACGAGCTTCAGACATCGACCGTGAGATTTCTTCGTCGTTATTTGCGACTTTACGTTATGTATCTGAAATAAAACGAGATTTAGTTAAGAAAATTATGGCAGAATAATAGACATTGTAAGCAGTAAGCAGAAATAGTAAATGTTGGAATGTCTATGTTACATTGAGAGTCGAAAGCGAGATACATAATTCGGAAGCCAGGTGAGAAGAATCTTGTAGAAAGCCTAGGGATAAGGAATCATAAAAATGAGTGTTACGGGTAAAAAAGTAACCAGTTACGCTTCTAGTCAGTCTTTTTACAGAATGATTTGTGATTAAAGTGCGCTTGGACCGCCTACTCAAACTCGTGATGAAGAAAGTATTTAGTTGCCGTAGGTAGTGCATTAAAAAAACTTACGGCAAACTGGAAGTATGTTGGGTTGAATTGATGAGTTGCTCTTGCGCGTAACGTAGGCGCGACTTACATATTTGCGAATATTAGCAGCTAAAGGCTAGTCGAGATCTTATGGACTTAAGTGTCGGATGAAACATAAATGGATAAAATTTGCATGGAGTAAGCGCTCTAGATAGTTCTAATTATAAGGAAAGACATGATGTAGAAATCAAGAATCGATCTGCGCAACGGAGTAAGACGAAACGAAAGTAAGAGGGCAATAAAATTTGCTAGCATAGGAGACGAGGGATAGGGCAAAGGCTTTGAATAATTTTAGTTGCAGAGTATGGTTTTTTGGCTTTAATAAGGCCTATTCTGCTAAGATGAGAGTGCATCGAAGATAGTACATGAGTGACTAGAGATGAGGAATGGCTGCTGAATACTATTTCCATGTAGCATAGCCATGATCAGAGGTGTTTTATTCTTATATCTACAGAACACTAATTCCGGTTTACCGGTCATTTTATTCTTTTATGTACAGAAGAATATTTTCAGTTTGCCAGTAATGTTTGTAGCACGACTAATGTTTAGACAATTTTTTGTGTATACTGAATACTATTTTCAGTTTATTGATGTTTTTAATGCTAGAATGCGAATACTTCTCACTTTTAAACATTAGGTCATTCAATAGAACGGTCATTTTCGTTTTTTTAAATTATTTTTACCATTATTAAAAATTTGTTATTATCTTAAAATTTGATCAACAGTTAGAAGGTTATGTGATTATAAAAGGATTATATTTTCAATAAATGATCGATTGTGTTAACATCTTTATTGACGTTCTTACTCTGTTCATTAAGGAGACAAAAAGACTTACTAGTTGGGAGCGACACATACTGGTGCCGGAACCATCTGTAGGCAGACTATTTGTTGAATTCACCAATATTGGTTGGGACTTTAATGCGGAACCCCTCAAAAATTTATTATAAGAGTACCGTCCAGCAGTGATTTAATATATCCTAATTCCGCAGTCAAAGTGTTTATTTGTGCAGAAAGTGCTCTAACTAAATTTTCCATTCCGTCAGAAGCCATTTTGTTTAACGCAATAAAGATGCTTTATTTTTAATCAATTATTTATAGAAGTTTGCTCCCATAAAGCTCGTTCATTTAGTAAAAAAATACTAACATTTATGATGCATATTCACTTCTGCCGCTCGAAAGCTGCAGACATTATTGTGCTGACTGCTTCGTCCTAATTAATGAACTTCTGCAAAGGCATTCTGTCGAATTCACTTAAACTTTAGATAGGACAATTAGAGCATTCTGGGCCTTAAATGTGGACACCATTTTCCCATTATTCAGAGACTTTGATAAGTGGCGAAACTCGCACAACGGAAATTCTGCTGAGCGCATCGGATTTTACATTCACGATACCAGGTCTATGACGAATATTTACATAGTTTTTCCGGATCTCTTCAATGACTCGGTGTACTCTTTTCTTCTGAAGCACTACTGCTTCATGACCAGTAAAGACGTCTATATGTCCACCGATGAAAAAATAATTTAATTTTTAAAGTGTTCGTAGTAGGGTCAGTAATTCCTTTTCGGTGACGGTATAGTGTGCGACTTATATGTTGCGCCGAACGTCCGTTCGCTTATAACATCGCTCCTTTGCTAATATCTCACGTGTCTGTAACAATAGGCATATTACCTACCCGAATAGTCAAAATATTTGCGTCTATTTATTTATGTTTAAATAGCATAAAGGCTTCTTGAGCCCCCTCTGTCCAACGCAACTTTGGAACACTTTTGGTGCGTTCTTCAGACCAAGTAATACCCGAGTGAATTGTAAATCACCTAGGGATTCCTGTAATGCTAACTTCCACCAGTCTTCGGGCCGAACGCCAATTTGCCAAAATCCCTGTTTAAGATCAAGCACGGCAAACAGTTTGCCTCCCGATAGCTGTAGGAACAGATCACGCAGAGTCAGCATGGGATACGGGTCATTTTTCTTCACAGAATTTAATTACCGAAAGTCGAACTGCGGTCGGAGCAAACCAACTGTTCTCCTCCTGCAGCTTAGTTCTGCATATCGACTTTATGGATTTAATGTATTTCGAACTCAAAACATATTTGTTTATTCTAAAAATCAATCGTCTTAACCTGTTTTTTTTAATGTAATGAATTCTCGATAGAGGCGTTTGAGTATTTGTTACAACAAAAGTCATATAAAACATATCTTTATTTATTAATAATTTAGTGGCCAATTCGACCGCAGCCTACATCGATGCGCTCGTTGCCTGATACAAATTTTTTATCGTAGAGTTTACGTTTTTTAACGTCCAATTGCAATATTACTGGCTTTCCGTTGAAGAGTTATAAAAATTTAACTTTAATAAAAATCCTTACGCGTGGCAATGTTTCCCATACATCTTTTTTCTACGAAAGCCATCTTATTCTGAACACTTTATAGGGTACTCCGCTGATATTTTTCTCTCGATCTACAAATTGAAGCATCCAAAGGATATATCTTTTGGGCATGATCCCGGATATCATTATTTTTGAGATGGTGAACCCTATTTCCCCATTGAACTGGTCATTCTCTAGGAGATTTATATTGATATTGCTGTCCTTTAGGCGATTTATTCGTCGCAGCTATTATCCTTATATATAAACCTTGCTTTCAAAACACTCCTTGTAGCCGTCTGTCCCGTACTCGCTGATTATGCCGCAAAGAATTCCTGTAAGGTATGCTGTCCCCACGGGATTTTTTAACAGGATTCATACGTGGTTTTGCAGTAGCCAATTTGGTGGTCTTTATGACCGAACTTTTTAGTGCCTGAGTTCTTTCATCCAGACCTCTCAGTGCACTCGATATTGTGCCATATCTGGTAGGATCCAGTAGCATAAACACAATGACGTCATGCGGTTGCAACCCGATCAAAGACTCAGTTAGCCTGGACAAATACCGTATGATGAGTGCTATTGTATCAAGGGTATCTCACGCGGTAGTGGTTTGGGTCTGTACAATTCTGAAAACTCCTAGGTCTAGGTCGGAAGTGATCGAACACTCGTCTTTCATACTCTCCATAAGTCAGATAGATAGGCAATTCCAATTGGACTGCAAATGTCTGGTCAATTAATTCTTGGACGGCCACACGCACAATAGGTGCTTCTAATTAAAAGTAATTGCGTTGAAACAGAGGCTTTAAATTATTCGTACCACAATTGTGGCCTTCCCATATCCAAGGTAACAAACATTGGCTTAAATACTGATTACGGTCAGAAAAAACTCTTCGATTCCTATGAAAACACTAAAATATGCTAACTCTTTGGTGTGGTCGTCATTGTTGACTTCACTTATATAAGTTGGGTCGTTGACGCGGATTCCCGCACAATTAATTATGAGCCTATCTTCCTACCGAGACTTAATTACCCCTAACTCCAAATTCAAAGTGTTATTTTTTGCAGAAAATACTCTTACTAAGTTTTCCAGTCCGTTAGAATCCATTTTATTCAACTCAATGCAAATGCTTTGTTTTTAGTCAATTATTTATAAGTTTTATCGCGTATAAAGAGTTGTAACGGTTCAAGAACAATTCATCGACATATTGCATAAATGAAATTTAAATTAAATTTACGCGACACCAACTAAAACAAGAAAAATTTGTCGTTAAGCAGTGGCATGCGAGCTTTCGATTTCGAAAATATTTAAGCACGGTGAATTTACCACGCCAGTCAGTTATCGCGTTTGCCTTCTGTTGTGCGCTATGTGTTCGTGCTGTCCAGTAAACCATTATCCTTAGGGCTTCCGCAAGTTTCCGAGCGCTATGTATCGTCTTGTCTAGCCTCCAATATTAGCAACTTACTTTAGACTCTAAACGTCTTATAAGGGCATTTTAATATTTACTATTTCTGCAAATTGCTTGCAAATGTCTATTTTTCTGCCAAAATTTGCTCTACTAGATCTCATTTTATTTTATCTACTTAATGTAAACTAAACATTTTCGACAAAGTAATCTTGCGGTCGAAGTTCATTCTTCCTCGCTTTCTATAAATGTCTTAAATTTGTTCAACTGAAGGCAGCAAATCCTGCACACAGTACTGATAATTTGACTCTTCACAAGCCTTACGCTAGACGATTCTATCCTAGTCAATTGAAATCTTTCACTCTTAAGGAAGAACTAGCACAAAGTTGCTGAAAGCACATTCTTTCTTAACTTCTTAAGCTTATATTTAAATAACTTGCCGGTCACTATTTCACTCAACTTTCCTTCTCCCTAATTTTGAATGATATCTTGATCATTTGGACCAGATTGGTCTTGATGTCAAAAAATTATTATAGTTATTACTATTATTCTAGCATACGAAAGTTTTACATAGAAAGATATTTGACTCGAAAAAGAGAATATACTGGCGGCAATATCTAGTTCATAAGAGAGTAATATGATAAAAAATCTTGGATAATTAAAAGTCAGGCAAGAGGAACTATAGAGATATTCTATTAAAATTATAAATTCTCCAAATACATATTTAAACTATTACTGTAAGGACAGACGAGAAACCTGAAAAATCTAAAAATAAAATAAAAACCCTATCTCGGTTCAAAATGACTTAAATCTACGCGATCGTGGAGATAGAGAAACTCTTTGTAGATGAAAATATTTCAACTGACAAAAATTAAGTGAAATTTTCAGATATTAAATACAATGGAATTCATCTATACTTCAAGGTCTCAAATCTGATTTAAAGAAATATTACCACCACCCGCGCAATCAATAATCGTTTAATTGGTCTATACATATAATGTTCGTGACTGCATAGAAATTTTACAGCCGATATTTCCATTCAAGTACAATGTATGCGAGACTACTAGAAGTGAGAGCGGCAATCTAATTTCGCTTTTCATATATATGCAATCCGGTTTGGTCCTCGCTAGTAAGCGTGACGTCGAAACTCGGATGATGATCATGGAAGGTTAAAACGCGTCAGTGCGTGCGACTGACGGTAGTTTTACTATGATTCTTTAACTAAAGCTTGCGAGCTTGAAATAAACACCACCCGCGGTTAAATACAATGGGATTGGTGCTTACTTCACGCTAACTAACTTGATTTAAAGAATTGTTGAGATTAATTCTGATTTCGTATTATTTACCTTTCTCACGCTAATGGTAACATATTTGTTTACTAAGCAACATAGTTAATAAACAATGCAGAACCAGTAAAATGTTTATTTGTAAAATAAATCTACTATGTGTTTGCAGTAAACAAATAATTACGAAATAGAAGTTACCTATAGAGAAGTATTCATAATTTTGGCTTTTCTGCGAGATTCTTTGTTGATTTATAGAAACAAACTTGTTTTTCCTATCAATTTAACAATTCAGGATCCTCACAATATAATACTGTAACAACTTGTTTCTGAATACACGAACAGGTAATATAAATATTCTCTTTTTCGAGTCAAATATCTTTCTGTGTCAAACCTTCGTATGCTAGAATAATGGTAATAACTAAAATAATTTTTTTGGCATCAAGACCAATCTGGTCCAAATGGTCAAGATACCATTCAAAATTAGGGAGAAGGAAAGTTGAGTGAAATAGTGACCGGCAAGTTATTTAAATATAAGCCTAAGATGTTAAGAAAGAATGTGCTTTCAGCAACTTTGTGCTAGTTCTTCCTTAAGAGTGAAAGATTTCAATTGACTAGGATAGAATCGTCTAGCGTAAGGCTTGTGAAGAGTCAAATTATCAGTACTGTGTGCAGGATTTGCTGCCTTCAGTTGAACAAATTTAAGACATTTATAGAAAGCGAGGAAGAATGAACTTCAACCGCAAGATTACTTTGTCGAAAATTTTTAGTTTACATTAAGTAGATAAAATAAAATGAGATCTAGTAGAGCAAATTTTGGCAGAAAAATAGACATTTGCAGAAATAGTAAATATTGAAATGCCCTTATATGACGTTTAGAATCTAAATTAAGTTGCTAATTTTGGAGGCTAGACAAGACGACACATAGCGCTCGGAAATTTGTGGAAGGCCTAAGGGTAATGATTTACTGGTAAAGAACAAACTAGTTGCGCGTCCAAGCATAGTTATTGCATAAAAAAGTTTTAAAGTTTATGTGATACGACTAATTCAACTCACCATTGTGAAACCGTTATCATTTGAAATTTTTATCTTCAGTTTGTGAATTTACAATTTTACTAGAATTTTTCAAAGTTTCCTCTTGTCTAACTTTCAAAAAACTGACTTTCCGCGACTGCACTATCAGTTTTGCAAATATCCGTTTGATTTTCTTTTTCAAGTACGCATCGATTTTGGCTTCGGTCTGGCTGGGGGCGGATTCATCTCTTTCTACCGAAGGCTTTAAAATCGTTTACACTATCCACTGGAAATGAAGCAGATCATATCTTCGTTGACTGGCATCTTTTTGATATGGCATTTTCCATATCATTCTCAGGCCTCTTATCACGCATACACATGCAGATTCTAACAATAGCAGATTTAAGCAAATGTGGCGACCTCGTTTCTAAACAGTTCTATTTATATTTTAGTTTTTTTTTGACTCGCCAAGGAATTTTTCTCAGGAAAAAAACTCAATATATGCATAGGCCTGGAGCACATGAAAACACTCACTCAACAACTATATATATATATATATATATATATATATATATATATATATATATATATATATATATATATATATATACTGAAAATGCAGACCAACTGTTTTTCAGTATAATTGCAACTATCTCAAATTATCCGTATACATAATCTCATCTAGTGTGCAGAATATTATAGGAAAGAGAAAGTATCGACATGTGTGCTATAACTGTTATGTTACGATGTCACGCTAATTAAATTTAAAATTTAAAACTGAAAGAACCGACAAACTTGACTGTCAGATTCTGTTTTTAGGCGGAGAACTATTATATATGCTAATATCTCTAATTATAATATGGTCTATTAACATCTATATTTATATTGTATTAATTATTATAACTATATAAATATACATAATTTTTTCCATTTATTAATTTTAATCTAATTAATTATTTATTATTACAATATATTGTAACACGCGGCTCCGCGTTACAATCCAACGATGTTCAAATAATCTAACTCTGTTTTTACACAATATTTCTCTTAACTGTGATTTTAGAAACAATCTCTGTTAGTTTCAAGCAGTTTAAATTGATATTTCTTGAACTGCAATTTTATTTGTATTTAATAGGGTTTCGTTTATTAAATATACATACCCGCGCGCGATACGCAGGGAACATGCGATGGATTATAGTGCCATAGTAGAATTACTCTTCTTCTTTGAATTATTCACAGTTTATACAAGTGATTTACTGTTCGTATCTAATTATACGTATCAGAATTTCAGAGTACAATGGATTATTATAATTAAATAAGTTAAAACCATAGCAAACAGTGGATTAAATATTTGTGAAGTTTTTCATTGAAGTTTTTACACTATTTTATTCTTCCCATCATCAGTGACAACATTTACTAGTGAGTTTATTTATATCATCATATATTTTCAATCGGTTATATCTATTCATCAAAATTCAGACGTGTGTGAATGGTTTATCAATTTTGTTAACAGTATTTCGTTCTGTTGCCGTCTAGAGCACGGTCAATTTGGACTAACTATGAATTTTCCATGCAACATTGTTTACAATACATATGTGATCATTCGAAAAAAACTGTTAACAAAATTAAATGTCTTATGCACAAGTAATTGTCAATTCACAGTTAAGCAATACTGCCCATGCTCTAGACGGAAGCAAAACGATATACTGTCAACACAAGTAATAAACCATTCACACACCTCTGAATTGTGACGAATACATTTAACCGATTGAAAATATATGATGATGTAAATAAACTCACTGGTAAATGTTGTCACTGATGATG
>JAQBSW010010509.1:0-23938 GCA_029291075.1 Eudiplozoon nipponicum | reverse complement strand
TTATTAAGTTTAATAAATTAACGTTCTGTTACTATTTCATGAGAAAATGTTGTTTGCATAAGCAAATAATATTCTTTAATGATGGTAAAAATTTTCAGTTTAATCACGATTTTGCGATTGTAAAATACACTAGTTCCGTAGTTTATGGACCATTTATTAGAATTAAACGAACTTTGGTTTCGCGGGCGGTGATACCATTTACTATAATCAAGGTTGTTTACTTGATATAAACACCTGACATAGTAAGTACATACATTTTTCCGTATTAGCTAAGAATTTAATAGTGTAGAAAAAGCAATTCACCCAGTAGACCGGTTTCGTCCTTGTTGGTAACTCATCATGTACGGGCTAGAATTTGCCGCGTGCAGGCCTCGAGCTTGGGCACGTCTGTTTCGGAAACTTGTGATCTAACCACCTAAAAGAGAAAAGTCCAAACGAGTTACATTAGTTAGTACATAACTGAAAATTGTGTATAGTATGCGGAAGGATGACTCAGTGGTTAGAACACCAGGTTACCGATTAGACGTTCCCAGGTTCGAGCCCTATCGGCGACAAATTCTGGCCAGTTCGTGAAGAGATCCCAATAAGAAGGAAACCGGTCTATTTGGTGAATTGTCTTTTCTATACTATTCAATTCTAAGTTTCTACCGACAAATTTACGTGTATAATTAGACTGTTGCTTAGATAAATGTCGCAAATTTGATTAAAACAATTCGTATCGATCGATGGTGAATGATGATAAATTAGATAGATAGATAGATAGATAGATAGATAGATAGATAGATAGATAGATAGATATAGATAGATAGATAGATAGATAGATAGATAGATAGATAGATAGATAGATAGATAGAAAGATAGTTAGATAGATAGATAGATAGATAGATAGATAGATAGATAGATAGATGATAGATAGATAGATAGATAGATAGATAGATCAATATGGCTATATTGTGGAAAGATTTGTAAATATATTTATTGAGACATCGTTTTTTGTTATTGGGCTTGCCAAGCTTGATTGCTAAAAGATAGACAGAAATGATTTAAATGTATGGACTGATTGGTCAATTATGCGGGAGTGATTGAAAGATTTATACATTGAATAGCCGATGGACGGCTTGTTTGTTTTATTGAATGGAATACCATTTAACTGATTATTATAATCAAGGTTGCGGTCTTGATATAAACACCTGACCCATTAATTACTTACATATGTCAGTATAAACTAAGAATTGTATAGTGTAGAAAAGGCAATTCATCCAGTAGACCGGTTTCGTCCTTATTGGGAACTCGTCAAGTACTGGCCAGAATTTGCCGCGGACAGGATACGAACCTGGGCACGTCTGCTTCGGAATCTGGTGCTCTAACCACTGAGCTATCGTGCCGCACACTACACTACACACAATTTTCAGTTATATACTAACTAATGTAACTTGGTTAGTCAATTTTTCCTTTAGGTGGAGCTCATATGACATCCATTTAGACACAAAGTTCCAACTAACCATGCCCAATCTGTCATTACTGAACAGACACCACATTACATGGGGAAAGGGTATTGAAATGAACATTTATATAATTAAACGAACATTGGTTGCGCGGGTGGTGATAACAATTATTATAATCAAGGTTGCGGTCTTGATATAAACACCTGACCCATTAATTACTTACATATGTCAGTATAAACTAAGAATTGTACAATATACAATTCTTAGTTTATACTGACATATGTAAGTAATTAATGGGTCAGGTGTTTATATCAAGACCTGTTTCTGTTCCTAATAATTCATATCTCACCAGCCCCGCAACAATACTAACTAAGTTAGCCTATTCGTCTAAACTATAGAGAGTTAAAACGCTCCGATTAATGAGATTTCAAAATTTTATCGAAATTGCCACAATATGAAACGCGCAATTGTCTGACATCGTTTGGCTAATTATGATAATGGTTATTGCTTTGGTTATAATTAGTCTCTTAATCCTATAAGGCTAAATTTTAAAGTTAGGCCACCTTCTAAATAGCCTATTTGTCCTATTAAGGTAAACTTCTTGAAGCCAACGGAGCTGTCAGTTGGTTTTAAACCGGCGACGAATCCGAAATTGATCAATTGCTTAAACAACTTTGCCACCGTACAAAAAAAACAGGAAATTGACTGTCGAAGTAAAGTTTATGCGGTTTGAAGGTTATATATTTGTGTTCATTAATTACAAATCAGTAGTAATAGTGGGTAAGACTTCGAGTGAACTTAGAAATAAATGTTTCTCGTATCTACTGACAAGTTCATTGGCTTGACATATTGATTTTCAACTCAGTTGGTGATGTGCTTCCCATTGGTAAATATCTCCATATCCGGAGATCGAAAATTCTGGAGAAATCAGGAAGATATCGGATGCAAACAAATCGAATCGCAACCCGATAATCAGGTAGAAGTTCATTGGCTATCTAAATCTGTAAAAAAAACTGAACTATTTGCTTCGTAAATGGTTTCGGTAGCTTGGTGCTTAAAGATGTTTGTCATTATCTTGTGTAGCCTAGTTTGAGTTTCACTGACAGCAATGATTAATACTCCGTAGTGAACATTATGAACGAAACCCTGATCTCGTCCATGAAGTGACTTCTTTATTTTTTGAAATTTGATTGCGGAGTGCCATCTTCATATTCTCCAATGCCGTGTTTTGCGTACCCGGGTAGTAGCTTTGCACGGACAGTTTCACAAACATCCGATTGATCACAATTTCCAATTTCGTTTTGTCTTCGATCGGGCTGAGTTTGTATTCGTCCCAATGGAAATGCGATTCTATCACATCTTTGTTTACTGGCTACGTTTCGGAACGGAAATCCCCGTTCCATCTTCAGGCCCATTTGTCACATATATACACAACACAACACTCATAATAGCAGATTTAAGCAAATGTGGTCTACACAAAACGCAGCATTGGAGAAGTGATTTCTATGCTTAGACTTCTGGATAAAAGAGTATGTTGCACAAATGCTGAAGTCAACTCAGTTGACTTGAGCAGCCAATTTCACTGACTTTCAGAATCCACAATGCTTATTACAATGGTATAACAAAATATTATTACTCTGATAGGAAAAAAGCTTTACGACCCGGTGCTAAATTCGTTTAAGGTAAAAAGTGGTCCCTTGTTTTGGTTTATACAACTTGTTGTGTGCTTATTAATCGGTCTACTGCAATAAACAGAAATCTATTGTGCATTCTATGTGTGAATGCATTCTCAGATCCACTAAAGATATACCGGCCAATACCGCCAAACTGTGCGTTATTTAACGACAAACAAGAGATGAATTTAGAGTGATCGGAAGAAGCAGTTAAGTAGCTTGTAGATCAGGAAGGACATAAACACATGAGGGATATCAGAAGCGTAGGATATTGTTGGAAATAAATAGAATTGAAGAAATGTCACGAGATCAGAAATGAACCATGGCTGTATTTCGTATGCGTATTTATTGAACCAATATTTAAAAAGAATGCTATTTATTATTACAATGTACATACAATAAAGTAACAGGAACGAAAGACATACTCATAAAAATGTACAATGGTATATATATATATATATATATATATATATATATATATATATATATATATATATATCTACCCTTCCTATGTGAAAAATCAAAAGAAATTTTGAAAGTATGTATTAGGTTTTGCGAACCTAGTAACAAATTAGTTCAGTTGTGACCAGAAGGATAAACCAAAGGCAGCATGAACGGAAAGTATAATCTCATGCACATTCGTTTCGTCCTTACTGGCGACACATCAGTAGGAGCCGGTATTATGCCCTTTAACCACTATATATTTGGGTGAAGAATGTGGGATAATAGGACGGTACAATCTCCTAGACGAATTTGTAAACCTTCAATAGTGGAGCTAACATCATATAAAGTCTACGACAGTGCGACTTCAACGCTAACTCACTCTATATAATATTTATACCGAGTCTGAAAAGGATACTAACACTATGGCTATTGTGTAAGTAACCGATACCAACATTATAGTACCGAAAATGTACATGTTACTAACACTATAGTTTCCGAGTCGGCACATGGTACCAACATGATGGATATCAATGTATGCTATAGTTCATCGAAATTGAGAATTACAACTATTTCTGAACACCTGTTACTTCAGTTAACCCATACACTCTGGTCTTGTTCGATATCAGTTATCATATTTCGCGGTAATCATGGCATCATTCAATTTAATATATAACATCCAAATACTGTTTGTTGCGGAGAGCTAATATATATGCAAGTATGTATTAGGTGTTGCGAATCTAGTAACAAATTAATTCAGTTGTGACCAGAAGGATAATCCAAAGGCAGCAGGAACGGAAATTATAATCCCGTGCACACTCGTTTCCCTTACTAGCCTCATGGGGGCAAGCATTTTACTTAACCACTATATATATACGGGTGAGGAATGGGGAAATAGGACCTTAATCTCTAGACGAATGTGTAAACCACAGTATGCCAGCTTCTACTGATGAGTTGCCACAATTTCTATGCATTCACAGACATTAATTGGTTGCAACTTTCACCACTTACACACACACACACATACGCCTGCTATATATATATATATATATATATATACTTTATATATATATATATATATATATATATATATATATATATATATATATATATATATAGGCTAGAAACGATAGCCGCATATCTAAATTGATTTCCATATATATTCAATGCGGCAGTCCTCGATATTCAGTTTTCCGTCGTACCCAGATGATGATGAAGGAAGGTCGCAACGCGTCAGTGCGTTGGGGCTGGCGGTAGTTTTGTTATGTTGTTCGAAGTCTGGTTAAATACAGTGGGATTGGTATTTACTTCAAGCTCGCAAACTTGATTTTAAGAATTGTTACCCCCACCCGCGCAATCAATTATTGTTAAATGGCGGCATTGGTTCAAACGATGGCAATATTGTGTCCACCTTTATTGGTTGGGCCATGCACTCGGATATCGTCTGTGTTTATTATCAGTGTATCGTCCATACGAGACTTAATTGTGCCTTATTCTGTAGTAAAATTGTTCATTTGAGCAGTCAGTCCTTGAATCAACGTTTCCAACCCATCAGAAGCCATTTTGTAAAGGTTCCAAAAATGATTTATTTTTATTCATTTATATATGATATTTTGCTCGCATAACGAGCATCGATTTAATAAAACAAATTTACAAATATTAATTAATTTATGTTTACTTCAGCTTGACATCTACTTTAATCATTGGGCTGACTGCTTCATTCTTATACGGGCGCTTCTGCGAGGAATTTCTGCTGAATTAATGCCCACCCTAGATAAGACCCTTTTTCGTTCTTCGTCTTAAAGGTGGCTATTGTTACAGACAACACAACGCAAAACTCAATTCCTTTCCAGGCAAATATCAAAATTAACTGAAATGATTGAAACTAGTGATATGGGAACAGTATTACCTTTCCATGGACATAAAACCGAGCAGATCGTAGACAGTTATCATCAGGTGCAAAATTGTTTTCACCAGATGCTGTACAAATTTAGTTGCAAGGCCACGATTTGCGTGCACAACGCATAATTTCAAATGAAATTATGCTGCACAAAAATTGTCTAAACTTTAACACAATTAAAGGCTAATGAGAAAAAATCGGCCAACAGAGAGCAAAAGCAGGCAAAATGCCAACAGGTGTGTAGCAGCTCAAGAAGGATAGCCTACAGATAAATTTACAAAGCTACAAAAGAAAGTACACTGTCATTAGATGGATGCGGAAAGGTGGCTCAGTGGTAAGAGCAACAGATTCTGAAGCAGACGTGCCAAGTTCAAACCCTAGCCGGGGCGAATTCTGGACAGTCAAGATGAGTTCCCAATAAGGACGTAACGGGTCCATCGGATAAATTGCTTACGCTACACTAAACGAAACATAGTTTATACTGACAAATTAATGCATAAATTGATTTTCTTTTGTGATCTTCTGCTTTGCACTATCCATTTGTGCAAAGATCAGATTGATCCGTGTTTCCGAGGACAAATGGAGTTTGGCTCTCCGGGATCGGTGGGTGCTGACTCGTCATTTTCCTTCGAAGACTTCAAAATCGTTTATAATAACCACTGGAAATGCTTATGATCCAATCTGCGTTGACTGGCAACCTTTTAGAACGCAATTTTGGGTTCCATCATCAGGCCTCTAATCACAAACACAGTCCAAATGCTTACAATAACAGATTTAAACAAATGTGGTAAACCTGCTCCAAAACAGATCTATTTATATTTTAATTTCTAAACTAAATATTTGTCCCAGTAACTAAACTCTATATATGCATACGCGTGGAGCACATAGAAAGTTCCACTTAACAACAATATATATATATATATATATATATATATATCCCTGAAAATGAGCTGGAGCCAATCATAACTCCAGTTAAAATGCTGCAATCATATAAGTTTCTTGGGTTTTGGTTTTGCGTTTAAATTTAACTACGTGACATCGCAACAATTTAGTGATAGCAGGTATCTATCTTTAGATCAAGTTTACGAGCTTCAAGTAAACACTAATCCATTAGTCGATAGACAACACAAACTACCGCCAGTCGCAACGCACTGACGCGTTTCAACCTTCCTTGATCATCATCAGAGTACGACGGCAAACTGACTAGGGAGGAGCAAACCGCATTTCAGATACATGGAAAGCAAAATTAGATAAGCGGCTCTCACCTCCAGTAGTCTTGCTTAAATTGTACATGTATGGAAATGTCGGCTGCACAATTTCTATACAGCCATGAACATTAGCTGATTGTAGTTTTCGCCACACACACACACATATATATATATATATATATATATATAGACAATACAATTAAAGAATAATAGATTACGAGGATGGTGGCAAAAATTCTTTAGATCAAATTTGCGAACCTGAAGTAAACACCAATCCCGTTGAATTTCACCAGCCGTCAAACAACTGTGCGTGCGAATGGCAGTATTTTTGTTATGTTACCATCTCATTTTCCTGCTTTCACAAACAAAATGTAATGTGACGAATCCTGCTTTGTTAGAGAAATAAATTATCTACAATTTTTTATGTACTTGATTAAACAGCCAATTTTATTAGCGATTCTATTTTATTATCTAGTCGCACGCTTGATTTAATAAAGTAATTGCTAATACTACGTGGGCATTGAATGATTTATTGATGAGATATTCAGTTAAGCTTCCGTTTGATCAAATAAATTTTAAGCGAGTAATATTTTTACCATCTAATTTTGCTTTCCATATATACGCCATGCGGTTTGATCCCCGCTAGTTAGTTTCCCGTCGTACTCTGATGATGATCAGAGAAGGTCGAAACGCGTCAGTGCGTGTGGCTGGCGATAGTTTGGCTATTTTGTGCTACGACAGGTTAAATACAATGGGATTGGTGTTTACTTGAAGCTCGTAAACTTGATTTAAAGAATTGTTACCTCCACCCGCGCAATCAATTATTGTTAAATTTTATTATTCTTACTGCTATTAGTAGAGCATATATTCACAATAGTTGCCCTAACAGACAATAATTATTAAAATAGCTAAATTGACATTGGCAATGTTTTCGATAATTCTGTGAAATATGTCTGCGTCTTAGTTAGGCCTTAGCGTTTCGTGTCATGTTTTTATGACATGAATGGAGTTGGCTGGGCACTGTAACAAATTCCATTACGCGTGAATGCGCCGACAAGTAGTGTCATTTGGTGAGATTCAGACTCGATGAGGTCTTCTGTTGTCAACCTGAACAACGGCTGACTTGCATGCACATATTCTCACCTGCATCAGTACCACACTGTGACGAGGGGGGGGGAGGAGAGTGGTGGGGAGTAATCACTTGAGTCCATTTCTACTCATTTGCACAAGAAATGCCAATAACTTACGTGGACGTATTCTGTAGCATACGCGCTGGTTAAGATTCACGCTGTTTTGCAAGCAACTGCTTTAGCTTGGCATGCACGTAGAAAACGTGTAATCAGTTTCAAAGTTTATCGACCTGACTGTGCCCACCCACCATGCGTGATAATTTGACCCTATTAATGTTTTTGAATTGTGATTTAGGCCAGGTTAACAACTTCAGTTGAGCAGTTCTAATAGATTTACTGTGATCGCTTCATCTCGCTTGCATTAGTGAAGCAAGTGGGCACTAGGGCAGCAACATTGTGCTCACACGTGAATGAATACGCTTGATTTGTCCGACTGCATATTGCACATGTTACAACCTCTTAAATCTAAAATCCATGTATTTCTATTTTGACTTTTCTGCATTATCTTCATACACGAATGACTACGATATGGTCAATTCACCTATTTGAAATCATTTCGTGCGCACCAAACGTTGAATGTCTTACACTTGCAAAGTTACTTTAATCGATTACCATCAATAAATAGCATGCGGTGGGTTTTGATACTGATAAATTTAGTGTAGCATGATCCAGGAGACTGTCACGCCCTTCTTGCAAAAATTTGTTTATCCATAAAGCTTCGTTAGTTGGCTAACACCATTATGTTATTGTATTTAGCAATTATCTTAATTGCACAACACACTGTTGAAACCTCACACGTATGCTCTCCAGACGTAGCAATTAAGACAATTACTAAATGCAATAAAAAATCGGAGTTAGGCGCATACGAAGCTTTATGGATAAGCAAATTGCAGCCGGATTTATGCAACCAGAAGTAGCATCTTCAAGCATTCAGACCGAATTGGAGGTGACGCACGCAATTGATTGGTTGTTCCATATTTCAAACTATCGCTGTGTTTAAACGAACATTGATTGCGCGGGTGGTGATAACAATTATTATAATCAAGGTTGCGGTCTTGATATAAACACCTGACCCATTAATTACTTACATATGTCAGTATAAACTAAGAATTGTATAGTGTAGAAAAGGCAATTCATCCAGTAGACCGGTTTCGTCCTTATTGGGAACTCATCAAGTACTGGCCAGAATTTGCCGCGGACAGGATACGAACCTGGGCACGTCTGCTTCGGAATCTGGTGCTCTAACCACTGAGCTGTGTTTACGGTTTTCTATATTGTTTTGCCTTTCAGTGTATATATAAAAAGGTGTTCATCTGTAGATACTTGAGAAGAAGATAAGAAAGAAGCGGTTCTTGTATCTGTTAAATTTCTTTTTATTTTTGCACATGAAAAGGGTACTATGAATTTAACTAGATGATCAGGACGTTATTTACGCATAAATGAAAAGCTAATTAATTTATTATAATGATGATTTGACATTCATAGGCATGAAGATTTTGGACATAGCATTATATATATCAAATATCGATATATTAAAAAAATATATATATATATATATATATATATATATATATATATATATATATTTGAGCTTATATATTCAAATTTAACAATTTATTGATCAAGCACATACAAAATATTTCAAAATTTCGCCGCAAAATAAAATAGCTTCTAATTTGCAAATATCTTTTTTACAACTTGACTGGAAATGTCGGCCGCACAATTTCTGTGCAGTCACGAACATTAACTGTTTACAGCTTTCGCCACATATACATACATATATAGGCAATACAATTTAACAATAATTGATTGCGCGGGTGGTGGTAACAATTCTTTAAATCAAGTTTACGAGCTTGAAATGAACACCAATCCCATTGTATTTAACCAGTCGTCGAACAACATAACAAAACTATCGCCAGTCGCAACGTACTGACGCGTTTCGACCTTTTATGATAATCATTGGAGTACGAGCGCAAACTGACTAGCGAGGATCAGACCGCATTGAATATATATGGAAATCAAATTTATATATGCGGCTCTGTCTCGCATACATTGTGCGTAACTGGAAATGTCGGCTGCACAATTTCTATGCAGTGACGAACATTAACGTTTTGCAGCTTTCGTTACATATAAAACATACAACGAAACAAACAATGATTGAGCGGGTGGTGGCAACTATTATTTCGATCAAGTTTGCGATCCTAAAGAAAGCATCAATAAATTGTAATTAATCAAATTTCGAATAACATAGAAAACACAAAATATATGTATAAATGAGATTATCCAATTCCTTCATGCCGAATCTAACGCATATTTTTGGCAATATTTCAACAAATCTGTTACTAGGTTCGCATAAATATAGCATAATTGCATATACATATATATATATACTCTATATATATATATATATATATATAAAGTATAAACTTAAAATTGCATCAGGTAGCAAGGACAATTCATTCAGCAGAATGATTTTGTTCGTATTAAATATTATTTGATTACTGTCCTGAATCTTAATAATGACCTGATGCCTGGTGTATAATGCGAAAACTTCGGGTCCTTAAGAGATTCCAAAATAGTTCCACATGAAAGGAAGCCTGACCAAAAAATATTTCTATATTACTTAAAATTTCGCATGGTTTTCACAGTTGTTAAAGTCGCAGACACTCAAGTATACGTGTCAAAGTTGAAGTCCTCTCTGTAGAAAACGCTAGACAGTTCTTTTGGAGTATCCGATAAAAACGAAACCTCTTTACTGAATGAATTATTTAAATCAAGATATCGGTACATTAATTTGCCAGTTTTCCTATTTTGTGTGACTGGTTAAATACAATTGGACTAGTTACTTACATATTTGATAACAATTATTATAATCAAGGTTGCGGTCTTGATATTAACACCTGACCCATTAATTACTCACATATGTCAGTATAAACTAAGAATTGTATAGTGTATAAATGGTAATTCATCCAGTAGAGCGGTTTTGTCCTTATTGGGAACTCATCATGTACTGGTCAGAATTTACCGCGGACAGGGCTCGAACCTGGGCACGTCTGCTTCGGAATCTGGTGCTCTAACCACTGAGCCACCCTGCCGCACACTACGCACAATTTGATTATATTAGATATTATTACCGTCCGTTAAAACAATGTGCAATACCATTTTCTCATGTAGTGTGGCGTCTAATCAGTAAAAACAGATTGTGGCTGGTTAATTGGAACTTTGGGTCTAAATGGATGTCATATGAGCTCCATTTAAAGGAAAAATAGACTAACCGAGTTATATTAGTTAATAAATAACTGAAAATAGTGTGTAATGTGCGACAGGGTGACTCAGTTTTTAGAACACCAGATTCCCAAGTAGGCGTGCCCAGGTTCGAGCCCTGTCCGCGGCAAATTACGGCCAGTACTTGATGAGTTCCCAAAAAGGATGAAACAAGTCGACTGGATGAATTGCCTTTTCTACACTATACAATTCTTAGTTTATACTGACATATGTAGGTAATTAATGCGTCAGGTGATTATGTAAAAATGGCAGCCTTGATTATAATAATTGTTATCAGCATCCGTGCAACTAATGCTCACTTAATTGGAATGGTGTTTTTATCTAGCTCGCAAACTCGATTCAAAAAAATACATATGTGATTTTGTAGCAGCAATAAAATTTTACTAATTATAGACTCAATATAGCTTACCTGTACATTTGAATGTGTTCCATCTTCTTATTTACCTCCATTGATCGAATTATTAGTGTGTCCTAACGATTGACTAATTTTCATCTCGGCATTTGAAGTTGTAATTTCAATTTAATTTGTTGTTGTTTTGTTTTGTTTTCTTTATTCGTTTTAATTGTCTTTAATGAGGCAAATCGCTGTATCAGAACGTGTTTTACTCGCAAACCAATGATTAAATATTCCATTTTTGCTTCACAAAATGGTAAATTGTAACATGTTAGCCATTAAAACGGTGAATAACTAGTTAACACAATCAGCCGCAAGTATTTTGTCAATATTAGAAATTTTCAGCGCATCATTTGCAGGAAACTGACGGAAGTTGTATTGTTTGCGAGTGGCTAAAATTGGATTGGTGTTTGTAAACTTCATTCATACTATTTGAGATTTTGTCTTCACAAACCTTGTTTTCGTGACGTTCGAACAATATATATATATATATATATATATATATATATATATATATATATATATATATATATAGGCGCTTGTTCACGTATATGTATGCTTTCAACTACTTGAAGCCTATAAACTGAACATCCATAATTTAACAGTGTTTTGGAAAATGGACGTCTCGCATAAGTGCATAATGGGTACTTTTATCACAAAGATATAAGATTTAAACGATCGTCAGAAAATGAACTGGATATGCATGCGTTTCTTGTTTTCTGGAAAGACAAATAAGAAGAACAACCAGTCCAGTAATTTAACCTGCCACACCTTAAACATTAGCGGACTTGCGATTAACGGATTTCATGCATGTTCACATTTCCACAAAACAGGATAATCGGCAAACGTGTATAGATAGTCAGAAAACATTTAAGACAAGTATCCATGCCAAGTTTTACCGGTACTTGCGAAATCGTGTATGTTTGTGTTTTTCATTTATTTAACAATCTTGAATGTGTATTTACCTACCAGTATGTAGGGAACCATCGGTACATCTCGGTATAGCTCTGCACATTGCCATTGACAGAAATTTTTCGCACATCCGTCTAAGTAATTAGAGGAAACTGGACGTGCTTAATGTTCATTCATGGTGCAAACCAATCAGAAACCGCAAGGGAAATACAGATTTTCGAATTAAACAATCAAAATTGGCCTTTTTTAAATATATGTAATCTTAATGGCATAGACCTAAGATATATGCGTTTAAAAAACCACTTATTTTGTAAGTTGTGATCAAATTTACGAGCTTGGGATAAACACCAATACTCCCATTTCTAATCGGTCACACAGCATATACGAACGGTTGATTTTATATGATGTGCGAAGTGTTAAATACAATGGGATCGGTGTTAACCTGAAACTCACCAACTTGATTCAATTGATATACGCGTTTCTTAATTCAACTTCGCTAAACCACGGACATATTCCAAAATTCAAAATTCTTTCATTGCGTTGCAGAAATGTTGCTTTCGTGACCGCATAGAAACTGCGAAGCAGGCATTTATAATCAGCTAAAATATATGTGAAATTACTATGGAAGAGAGGCAAATATATTATTTCTCTGTCTTATATATGCATTTGTTCTGATCCTCTCGAATCAATTTTCCGCTGTGCTCTAATGATGAACACGGAAGTTTAAAACCTGTCATAACTCGCGACTGGTCATACTTGTGCCATGTTTTGTGACTGGATGAATAAAATGTGATTGGAGTTTATCTCAATCACGCCCACTTTGTTTATTTGTCATAGAAAGTAGTTATTTCAAACAACACCGTGGTAATATGCAATGTTGGCTCCAATATGTATCTAGTCAATTAATATGGGAAAGTCGGAGAATGTGGGTAAACATAAATCAGATTCTATTTAACAAGTCGTCCAACGACATACCGAAACCAATAACTGACGATAATTTTTCTATGTTGTTCGACGACATGTTAAATACAATTGGCTTGGTGTTTACTTTAGGCTCGCAAACTTTACCTAAAGAAAAGTTAACAAATAACGAAATATCATACTTCTTGGGAGAACCAATGGAGAATCTAGTTTACCCAGTACAATTAACTTACAGACATCTCCAGGGAAATAAAAAATGGCGTTTTCCGAATAAACTGTTTAAAAAAAAGAATCTACCATCTACCATTCTGTAAGAAACCAGATAAACCACTTTAAATACTGTTTGTTGCGAAGAGCTAATATATATGCAAGTATGTATTAGGTTTTGCCAACCTAGTAACAAATTAGTTCAGTTGTGACCAGAAGGATAAACCAAAGGCAGCATGAACGGAAAGTATAATCTCATGCACATTCGTTTCGTGCTTACTGGCGACTCATCAGTAGGAGCCGGTATTACGCCCTTTAACCACTATATATTTGGTAGAAGAATGTGGAATAATAGGACGGTACAATCTCCTAGACGAATGTGTAAACCTGTAATAGTGAAGCCAACATAATGTAAAGTCAACGACAATACGACTTCAATGCTAACTCACACTATATGACGAATGTGTAAACCTGTAATAGTGAAGCTAACATAATCTGAAGTCAACGACAATATGACTTCAATGCTAACTCACACTATATAATATATATACCGAGTCTGTAAAGGATACTAACTCTATGGCCATTGTGCTAGTAACTGATACCTTTTTTGAAATCGATGAGTACCGGATACTAGCACTATGGTTTCCGAGTCAGTACATGATACCAACCTGATGGATATAAATTTATGCTAAAGTTCACCCAAATTGTTTTAATTCTCAATTATTATTATCTTGATATAAATAAACTATTTCACAATGTTTATATGTTAGTCTAGTTTGGTCTTATTTGTTTGTTTGAAAATAGGTGGCACTGATCGTGGGAAATTCCTTCTGGATTTTTTTATCGAAATTTCATCCGAGGAATATAAAGAAGAAAACATATTTCAAAGAATATTTGAAAAATAATTTGACGTAAGGGGCACATGATGCAAACTACCGCAGCCAATGTTCGTTTAATTATAGCTGTTCCATCGACAGATCAATCCAAAACAATGAATATAATTGCATAGATTATGAATATTATTTTACACCTATCTATATATTTATTTATCGGACAACCTCACTTTTATTAAACTCATCCATTTATTTATACATCTATCAATCCTTATAAATATAAATACCAATCTATCTACCTTTCTGCCTGTCCTTTTGATTGCCACTCTATCTCTCTTTCTCTCGATATCTATAGATAACTATCCATATACCTTTTTTCATTTTGTGTAGCCATATATATTTATATATTTACATATATATTTATCTTAATATCTAACATTGATCTATATATCTATCTATTTATCCGTATATCTTCATCTGGAATTTTTCATTATATCTATCATCTTTCTATATATATATATATATATATATATATATATATATATATATATATATATATATTGATCTACATGCTTCTATCTATCTGTCTTTTCGTCAATTAATTTACTGATTTCTCCATTTCTTTACGTAGATGTATATCTTTATATCTGTCTTTCATTTAATTTATTCTTTGATCTATATACATTAACTATCTACCTTTGATTCTCACTCACACTTCGAAATTCTATCAAGCTGTATTTAAATCTTTCTATCTATCTACACATCCATCTGTATATCTATCAATATATATATTCCTATCTTACTACCTATATGTAAACATGGGTCTATATTTGTATTTTTTCACTTTCTATTTTCATATCTATCTAATTTCCATCTATTTGGCCATATATTTTTCTTTACAAATATTTTATATCTCTCTATTTATCTGCTTATCTGTCTTATCTTTGTTTAAACACCCATCTATCTATTTATCTATATACTAATATCTACTAGAGGTGAGAACAGCATATCTAATTTTACTTTCCATTTATATGCAATGCGGGTTGATCCTCGCTAGTCAGTTTGTCATTGTACTCTGATGATGATCACGGAAGGTTGAAACGCGTCATTACGTGTGACTGACGGTAGTTATTCTATGCTGTTCGACGATTGCTAAATACAATGGGATTAGTTTTTACTTCAAGATCGAAAACTTCATTTAAATAATTTTTATCACAATCCGCACCATAAATTAATTTTTAATTGTATTACTATAATCACTGTCGCGATTTTAATATAAACACATACATATGTCAGTAGAATTTAAGGATTGTATAGTGTAGAAAAGGCAATGCACCCCAAATAAGTGATTTGTTTCAATGTATTATTTTAGTTGTCACAATCTTTTTATATTTTGTTGCTTGATACATTCAATGACCTCTACTCACTAGTTTTATGATCTTACTTCTAATTGAACTACTAATTTCAATTAACATAATTTGTAACATTAAACAAATAATGTGTCTGTAGTATGGTTGACGCACGTAAAACGTTTAACATTAATTCCGAATATTAAATAAACATGCAAATAGAAGTTCAAATAAATTTTATGATCTTCCCATAAAATTGAAATAAAAAACGTTAGCTAGTAAATAACTGAAAATTGTGTGTAGTGTAGTGTGCAGCAGGGTGGCTCAGTGGTTGGAGCACCAGATTCCAAAGCAGACGTGCCCAGGTTCGAGCCCTGTCTGTGTCAAATTCTGGACAGTACGTAAAGAGTTTCCAATAAGGACGAAACTGGTCTACTGGATGAACTACTTTTCTACATAACACATTACTAAGCTTATATTGTTATATGTAATTAATTAATGGGTCAGGTGCTTATATCAAATTTAAGTAAATAATGGAACTTGGCTTATTTCCGATGAAAAATTTGACTGAAATAATTGTTATCCTCGCACGCGCACCTAACGTGTGTTTAATTAAATAAGTGATTTGTGTCAATGTTTTACTTTATTCATCAAAATCGTTTTAAATGCTACCATTCGATACATTATATTATGATCTTACTACTTAATGAACGGTAAATGTCGATAAACATACTTTTGTAACATTATATAAATGATATGTCTGTTTTTATTTGTTGACTCACGTACAAACTTTTTTCTTCATTCCGAATATTAAATAAACATGTAAATAGATGATCAAATGTATGTCAAAATCGTCCTAAATGATAATAATAAATTGTTTTTTAAATCAAGTTTGCGATCTTGAAGTAAACACCAATCCCATTGTATTTAACCAGTCGTCGGACAACATTGCAAAACTACCGCCAGTCGCAACGCACTGACGTGTTTCGATCTTCCATGATCACCATCAGAGTACGACGGCAAACTGACTAGGGAGGAGCAAACCGCATTTCAGATACATGGAAAGAAAAATTAGTTATGGGGCTCTCACCTCTAGCAGTCTTGCATGCATTGTACGTGACTGCAAATGTCGTCTGCACAAGTTCTATGCAGTCCCGAACATTGAATGTTCGTAGCTTTTGACTCATCCTACAGTAGACCGTTTTCGTCCTTATTGGGAAATATTCAAGTGCGGTCCTTAATTTGCCGCGGACAGACTCCAATCTGGACATACTTGATTCGGATTCTTTGACCCTATTCACTTCGCCCCCATGCTGCATGCGATTATATCCAGCTCGAAATCTTCATTTAAATAAAAATTATCAAAATGCGTGCAATAAAATATTTTCTATATACATCAGAATTTACAAATTCGTGGTTTATAGATTCGTAAAATGTTTTAATCTATGTAGTGTTATTTTGAGCTGTAAGCGCGAATTTTTGCTTAAATTAAAATCTCTCAGGCGGTCTCACCTTCCAAAAACGAGTACGTAATTAGGACAATTCCTGTGCTTGTAGATGAAGAGTATATCAACATGCACTTCATCTTCTTATCAATTTATGATTTACTTGTCTACATTACCTGTTTTACCTGAAATTACGTCGGACATATCGTGGTAGGAATACTCAGATGCCATCTAAGGATATTCATGAAAAGTCTGCTACGTTGTGTCACGAATAAGTGCAGTATATTTGCTAAAATGAGCAAGAGCTTGAGGATGAAATAACGCTATAAAAATGAAAAGTAAACTTCATGTGTAATTATTAGTTGAGCCATTATTATGCATTTTTTGTTGTTCATACAACCTTACATTATTTATTTATTAATAAAAATTACAAAACTGAAAGTATTCGAGCTATGTTTAACCTCATGTTTAACGTCAATATATTTATTTGAAAAAAGTTTGCTAGCTTAATATAAACACAAGTCCCATTGGATATGACCAGCATAGGAGTTAAATCGCCCAAGAAAACCCATGCACTTTTCACGCCAAATAAACTATATTTTAATTAAATGGACAATCGCAATTTCTATATATATATATATATATATATATATATATATATATATATATATATACATGTGTGTGTTTATATGTGTGTCTATAATTGTAGCTGTGGTTCATTAGCGAAGCCTACATTATAAAGCTGTGACATGGATACAAAATTCGTTAATACTATTAAAACATAGGTGAAAGTAAGATACACACCAGATGGCAATCCTGAAAAAACATGATTGTCACGTATACCGAGAAATATGCTATCCTAAGGGAATTTGTTTTTTTTAGTTACTTCGATGCTAGCTACAATTTAGACTTTCATTAACGTTTATATTATGCATGCTGCAGATATACCAAAAAATTGAGATTCTGTATTAATCTTACAATGATAAAAATGCGGCAAAATCATGAAATTAATATTTTAAATTAACCAATAAATCAGTCAGAATTCAACTTGATCTATCAATTAATGGAGTTCTCGGTCAGTACATCATTTGAAAAATATACAATAAAACAGTTTCTAACTCGAAAAATCCGCTTTCTGATGTATATAGTTTTATATATTACTATCTATCTTACTTTCCTAATAAAAATATCCCCAAAAAAATATATTTCAAAATTTTGATCAACGTTAGCCTACATGAGGCTTTATAAATTTAATATTTGTTAGGGAAATATTTACAGTCCCGTCTCTTATCTCTAATTTCTCCATTAATTGCATCATTTCACATGGTCGAGAATAAAACAATTGGTCTGGCGCGTGATTTAAAGAATTTTTACCACCACCCGCGCAAACAATTATTGTTAAATTGTATTGCCTATATATGTATATGTGGCGAAAGTTACAAACAGTTAATGTTCGTGACTGCATAGAAATTGTGCAGCCGACATTTCCAGTCAAGTTCAATGTATGCGAGACTGCTAGAGGTGATAGCCGTATATCTAAATTTGATTTCCATATATATTCAATGCGGTTTGATCCTCGATAGTCAGTTTGTCGTCGTACTCTGATGATGATCATGGAAGGTCGAAACGCGTCAGTGCGTTGCAGCTGGCGGTAGTTTTGTTATGTTGTTCGACGACTGGTTAAATAAATGGGATTGGTGTTTACTTCAAGCTCGCAAACTTGATTTAAAGAATTGTTACCACCACCCGCGCAAACAATTATTGTTAAAACAAACTAATGACTGAATGTGCCTGGCGGGAGTTTTATTATGTTGTTCGAAGACTGGTTAAATACAATGGGATTGGTGTTTACTTCAAGCTCGCATACTTGATTTATAGAATTGTTACCAGCAACCGCGCAATCAATTATGGTTAGACTGAATGTTTTGTTAAACTGTTGATGATGGACTAATTGAATAGGGCTTCTGGTAAAGGCAGTCGAAATATTTTGTTGAAGAACGAAAACTACTGGAAAACTAACTGCGTTAATCATAACGCAGATCAGGCCATTTCGATTAATCAAAAGTAATTTACTTTCAACTGAATACTCATCAGTTAGAGACAAACAAACAGGTGACGCCCGTCTACCTATTGAAATTACAGTAGCTATTATGAGATAAAACAGCCAGAGGGCTGAATGAATCAGGTGAAATTTAATTTCACACTTGCTTTATTAATTTGCCAATATAATGTGGAATAGTTGCATACTATACAATGAACCGAAAAGTGCGATCAGAGAATTGGCAGAACAAGTATCAGGTAAAAAAACATTTGGTGTATTAATTTCGTCGGGACAAATTATCTTCAATGAGTCTGACATGGAAGGTTGCACTGTTTAATTTCAAAGGTTACATTATATAAATATAATTGGGGTTTATTGCCAGCTCTTAATAAATATACATAAATTTTTAATTAAATGCATCGATGGGTATACATCATACCTTAATTAAACTCAGTTATGTATTAAAGTATTGTTTAAGAATGTATTAGGTTTTGCGAACCTAGTAACAAATTAGTTCAGTTGTGACCAGAAGGATAAACCAAAGGCAGCATGAACGGAAAGTATAAACTCATGCACACTCGTTTCGTGCTTACTGGCGACTCATCAGTAGGAGCCGGTATTACTCCCTTTAACCACTATATATTCGGTAGAAGAATGTGGAATAATAGGACGGTACAATCTCCTAGACGAATGTGTAAACCTGTAATGGTGAAGCTAACATAATCTGAAGTCAACGACAATACGACTTCAATGCTAGCTCACACTACATAATATATATACCGAGTCTGTAAAGGATACTAACACTATGGCTATTGTGTTAGTAACTGATACCTTTTCTGATTCAATTCAATATATTACAGTTACATACTGTTTGTTGCAAGTAAGCACGAAACGAATGTGCATGCGATGATACTTTCCGTTCATGCTGCCTTTGGTTTATCCTTCTGGTCACAACTGAACTAATTTGTTACTAGGTTCGCAAAACCTATACATTCTTGCATATATATTAGCTCTTCGCAACAAACAGTATGTAACTGTAATATATTGAATTGAATGATGTCATGCTTACCGCGAAATGTGATAACTGATATCGATGAAGGCCAGAGTGTATGGTTTTACTGGAGTAACAGGTGTTCGGAAATTGTTGTAATTCTCAATTTGGGTGAACTTTAGCATAAATTTATATCCATCAGGTTGGTATCATGTACCGACTCGGAAACCATAGTGTTAGTATCCGGTACTCATCGATTTCAAAAAAGGTATCAGTTACTAACACAATAGCCATAGTGTTAGTATCCTTTACAGACTCGGTATATATATTATATAGTGTGAGTTAGCATTGAAGTCGCATTGTCGTTGACTTTAGATTATGTTAGCTTCACTATTACAGGTTTACACATTCGTCTAGGAGATTGTACCGTCCTATTATTCCACATTCTTCTACCGAATATATAGTGGTTAAAGGGCGTAATACCGGCTCCTACTGATGAGTCGCCAGTAAGCACGAAACGAATGTGCATGAGATTATACTTTCCGTTCATGCTGCCTTTGGTTTATCCTTCTGGTCACAACTGAACTAATTTGTCACTAGGTTCGCAAATCCTAATACATACTTGCATATATATTAGCTCTTCGCAACAAACAGTATGTAACTGTAATATAAAGTATTGTTTGATAGATACATTATGCTTAGTACATCAGAGAGTATATGACAGTTCTTTTCAGTAAAAATAAAATCTCTATCATTCAATAAAATAAACAATCAGTTAAATAGTAATCCATTCAATAAAACAAAGAAGCCATCCATCGGCTATTCAATGTATAAATCTTTCAATCACTTCCGCATAATTGATCAATCAGCCCATACATTTAAATCTTTCGTATAATCAGGCTAAGGAAGCTCCATTAACAAAAATTGATGTCTCAATCAATATATTTCAATAAATCTTTCCACAATATAGCCATATTTTATCTATCTATCTATCTATCTATCTATCTATCTATCTATCTATCTATCTATCTATCTATCTATCTATCTATCTATCTATCTATCTATCTATCTATATCTATCTATCTATCTATCTATCTATCTATCTATCTATCTATCTATCTATCTATCTATCTATCTATCTATCTATATATATATCTATCTATCTATCTATCTATCTATCTATCTATCTATCTATCTATCTATCTATCTATCTATCTATCTATCTATCTATCTATCTATCTATCCATCCATCCATCTATCATCTATCCATCCATCCATCTATCTATCTATCTATCTATCTATCTATCTATCTATCTATCTATCTATCTACTTATCTATCTATCTATCTATCTATCTATCTATCTATCTATCTATCTATCTATCTATCCATCTATCTATCTATCTATCTATCTATCTATCTATCTATCTATCTATCTATCTATCTATCTATCTATCTATCTATCTATCTATCTATCTATCTATCTATCAATACTTAAATCTGTAAAAAAAATTAAATATTCATCCATATTTCCAGCTATATCTTTGTCTGCCTATCAAACTATCAATATATATATATATATATATATATATATATATATATATATATATATTGAAAACTATCTATCTACAATTTTTTCTATGTGTTTCAGTCTATATCTATGAATTTATCGATCTATTTATGTTTTGTCAATCTAAATATGTTAATTTAATTAATGTATTTGATACAATACGAATATAATAATCATTTATTTCGTTGATTGTGTATTACATTAATTAGTATATTTATTATTTTAATTGTATTTGATCCATAAGTTAATATTTCTATCCTGTTGTACCTTGTAATGAAATTGACCATTCACATTAAAAGTACATCTGCAACTCCAATACTTCTTCACCAAAATATATAGCGGCTAAAGGGCGTAATACCGGCTCCTACTGATGAGTCGCCAGTAAGCACGAAACGAATGTGCATGAGATTATACTTTCCGTTCATGCTGCCTTTGGTTTATCATTCTGGTCACAACTGAACTAATTTGTTACTAGGTTCACAACACCTAATACATACTTGAATATCTGCAGTCGTTGATCTAATTAATCTAGAATTGTTTGCGCAGGTGGTGATAATAAATAATAAAATCATGTTTGCGATCTTGACTTAAACCCCTGACCCCTTATGTGCGTGTATTTGTATATATAAACTAAGCATTGTTTAGTGTTGAAAAGGAAATTCATCAAGTAGACCGGTTTCGTCATTTTTTTGGAACTAATCACGTACTGTCCAGAATTTTCCGCGGACAGGACTCGAACCTGGGCACGTTTGCTTCGGAATCTGGTGTTGTAACTGCTGAACCAGACTGCTGCACACTACACACATTTCTCAGATATATACTAATTAATGCGTCTCGGTAACCGTTTTCCTTTTAGGTGGAACCTATATGGCAATCATTTAAACCAAAACCTCCAACTAACCATCCCCAACTTATCATTACTGAACAGACACAACACAACATGGGGAAGTGATATTGAAATGAACATTTATATAGATAAATATTTCTATCTTTCCATTCATCCATATATCCAGCTTTTTTGTGTCTGCCTGCCTATAAGTTTACGTGCCTATCAATCAAATAATCGATCTATCGATTTACATATAAAATCTCTTTGTAAATATATCAATATAGCTCTCTGCTAATCCATCAATATATATCTATCAATCCAGATAAAGTATCAACAGTAGCAATAAAATATAATATACGAAACACTTTAGAACAGTTGAAATTCGCGCGTTAGACATACTAGGATTGCATTAAATTCCATGTTAAAACTGTATTTTCATGTATGTAGGTGAAACAAGTGCCCCATTAAGGTAAGAAGACGGGAACATAAAAACTGCATGCAAATATGGACATGTTAACCACTCAGATGCGGAAAGTCGCATAGTAAAGACCAAGCATAAAATTAACCGTTATGGTTGCGTATCAATATTTAGTCGTAATAGATCGACAAGATTGATTAGTGAATCTATTTAAATTAAATTCAGACATTACACAGTGTAAGTAATAGCCGTAGAACTATCACTCAGCCTGATTTTAAACACTGCACGAAATTGTGGTGGGAAGCGAAGAACGGATGAAAGAAAAACAGCGACTAGCTTAAGGAAAAGAGTAAGAATGTTTAATTAGGTTTTGCTTACAGATAGCAGGGGAAGAAAAATTAATGATCTCCTATCTAATTTTAGGATTATCTTCTAATTTCATCCTTTAACAATGGCTATCTTACTGTATTTGTTAACACAGGTCCGTATAGCATGTAACACTTCTTAATGAACATTAACGCTAAAGATTACAATTTACTTACAATTTAACTGAGATATTTCTTTCAATAAGTGATATTCTAAATTTCCTTTCTGACCATCACTTATTATACAATTTTATCTTAATGAAGCTTATTATTTTACTTATCACAATGTATTTACCCGGATTGAATAAGTTACATTACCCTGCCTCATTTCTCAACAACATTCCTCAATCGTCTATATATATATATATATATATATATATATATATGTATATGTATATATAAATGTGGAAACATGCAGTAGTTAAGCTAACATCATATAAAGTCTTCGACAATTTGACTTCAATGCCAACTCACTCTATATAATATTTAAATCTGTATTCTACTGTTGGTGTCGGGTACCAGCCATAGGCTGGCCGTAATTCTGTTATAATGTTCGACGACTGATTACATACAATGGGATTAG
>JAQBSW010010508.1:0-23943 GCA_029291075.1 Eudiplozoon nipponicum | reverse complement strand
AGCATTGTAACATCCCCAGCTTCAAGTAAATGCCGTACGACGTTACAAACTCGGTTAAAGTGCCATAGACAGAGTTATTGTACTGACAGGGGCCCTTAACAGAACCGGTCGTGCGTTCTCCGGCAATTGCTTAGAATGATCCTTCAGTGTGAAGATGTCCTAGAGCCTTGGGTTAACTAGAGCTGTTGTTCCTTCTGTTGTTGCGTTCTAATATCGATGTGGAAACTTCTTTGAAGTTCTGCATTAATTGGCTCGTCTCGCTGGTTGTAAAGCAACACGATACGTGTCACAGATGTTGCCAATTGTTGGTGAAGACAATCCAATAACCAGCGTAGGTGATGAAAGCCGACAGCACGCACACGTAACGCAAAGCAGAAGGCAAATGCGAAAACTGAACTGCATGGTAAAATTGCCGTGCTTAAATAGCCACGCCATAGTCTACTTTCACACTATTGGTTAACGACATGTTTCGCTTTTTTCTCATTGGTGCAACGTAAATAAAATTGAATTTAATTTACGCAATATGTCAGAAATTAATTTGTGTCGTTACAACACTTTCCTCTTTGAAAAAGAGGAAACAAAATTCCTCTCTGCGAGGCTAGATAAGAAATGCATGACAGAGTTCGAACCAAGTTAAGCAAAAAAACAATGTACAATAAATGCTGGGCTTACGTATGCTTGTTGGTTGCTTCAACAATGATATGATGCCATGTAACCACTAGGAATTGCTACACAAATTGTTAGCTCTAGTGATCAGTCATAGCACGTGAGGTAAAATAGAGCAGTGTAAGATTTGGCAGCCGCAGCGTGAAGATTTAGAGGTAAATCGCCTCTGAAGTTGCAAGGTTTAAGTTAAAACCTAGGTAGGCTCGATCGTCGTCAATGCGTTTGTATACGACCAAAGGAGCTATTGTGTGTGCTCGACGTTGTGGTAATGATATTTTAGAGTGGTCTTTGTGCAATTGATGAAGTTGAGATATGCATTGAGAGTGGCCTGTACTATGATATGAAGCTGATAACTACTTAGTGTTGCTACACGAAAGCGTTAGCTCCAAGTAGCTGGTCATACCAAAATGGGCAGTGTGATGTCATGTGTGAGAAATACATTATAATGTAAAAATATATACATTAAAATCAAAGGTAACTGCATAAAAAATATGTACACGAACATTGCCTCAGAGATAGCATAATACCAAGTAACTGTTCAAAAATGCTACAAAATTGTTAGCTAAGAACAGCTGGTTATGCCACGTGAGATAAATGCGAAAAATAACGTAAGATTAAAAAAATTTTGATACGTAATGTTATTGTTAAAAAATTTTCAATTACGCGTTATACAAAGCAGGCTATTGAGATTGTGGGCAGACGGAGCCTGAGACGTGTGTAGAAGGTTGAACTCTCTCAAGATCAGGCGGTTCGATAAACGGTTTCAACCTGTCTATACTTACTGATGTCGGTGTAGCGCCTTGCATAATAATAAAGTATTTTGGTTGTCTGAGCAAAATCGGATAAGGACCGCGATACTTTGGTTGTAGTGATGCAACAGCATTGTCGTTGCGAAAGAGTTCTCTCTTGCAGCTGTGGAGTTGTGGGTGAACGAAGACTGGACGAGGCGTATGTCTCGGCTGATGTTCAGACATGTTACCGAAATGAAGTCTAAGCCGGGTAGCTTCGTTTTGTGGGTCATCTTGTGCCGGTAGTAGACGTGAGAGCTGACTAGGCAGGCGTAGATCCATGCCATACAAGAGTTGTGACGCAGACGTTTTAATGGATTCACGAGTAGGGGAACGCATGGCAAGCAGAACTAAAGGTACTGCATCGACCCAGTTGCCATTAATGGACGAGGATGCTAAAGCAGATTTGTGTTCCTTATGCATTCTCTCTACCATACCGTTAGCTTGGAGATGGTAGTCAGTCGTCTGGCGTAAGGTGCATCCCATGTACCGCAAGGTGGTTTTGAAACGATCAGATGAGAAGCAAGTGTCTCTGTCCGTGATGAACTCACTGGGAACACCATAATTGGATATATATGCAGAGATAAAACCGTTAGTTACTTCGTCTGCAGAAATGGTGCCAAGAGGTAATGCCGCAGGCCACCATGTAAATCTCTTAATCATAGTTAGAAGGTAGCTGAAGCCCTGAACCTTTGTCAGATGAACTATGTCGATGTGGACGATGGCTTGGCGAGAAGTAGTTCAAAAATGTTGCAACTTAGAACGAGTGTGCCGTGTGATCTTGTTTTTCTGATAAATAGCACACTCGGAGACCCATCGTTTAACGTTCTGCCTAAGTCTGTGACCACAGAAACGATATTTGAGAAGTCGGACAGTCGCTTGGCTTCCTGGGTAAAAAATTGAGTGAATTGAGTCGAAAAAGTTTCTCTGAAGGCTGGTAGGCAGAAGTGGCTTGTTTGGCTGCGTACCCGTGAAGTAAACATAGGGTAAGCCTTCCCAGAGACGGCATATGAACTTGGTTGGGTGACGGGCTATTGATCTTTGAATGTGAATGCCACCACGTTGTTCCGTTCGCAGGAGAGTTGGCGTTAGTGCAGGTTCACTGAGTGCCACGGAGTTGACAGTGAATGGTGACAGCGAAGGTGGTTGTAGAAAGACGTCTGGCCTGGACAGGGCATCTGCAATGAAGTTCTGTTTGCCCTTGACGTGGAAGACGTCAAATTGCCATTCGCTTAGACGAGAAAGCTGTCTTTCCACTCTGGCAGGGTACTGGGCGATAGATGAAGTTGCGTTTCGAAGTGCGCTAACTAGTGGTGCATGATCTGTGAAAACAACAAATCTGCTACTACCAATGATGCTGATAAAATGGCGCACTGCGTCGTGGATGGCGAGAAGTTCACGGCCGGAAGTGTCGTACCTCGTTTCTACTGGTTGGAGAGTACGCGAGTAGAAACTGATAGGCTTCTGAACTCCATCGATCTCTTGTTCCAACGTGGCTCCAATAGCGAGTTCCGAAGTATCTGTCGTGAGTAGAAATGGTTTTTGAAAATCTGGATGTGTTAGCATTGTGGCATTTGCTAACGAGTTGAAGGCGAGTCGAAGTAATTCCTCGTCTTCGGATGACCAAGCAATGATGGAATTCTTGCTAAGTCCTTTTCGGTTCCGCAGGTGCCTGCACAAAGGATAAAGTTGTTTTGAAAGGCCTGGAAGGAACTTGCGATAATAGTTTAGTACTCCCAGGATTTTCTGCAAATCGCTCAAAGTCCTTGGTGACTTGATATTCTTGATTGAATTCGTCTTTGACGGCAAAGGTTGAATACCTTGAGCCGTGATACGGTGCCCTAAGAAGTCGACGGATGAAGTTGCAATCTGCGTCTTGTCACAGTTGATCTTGAGTTCGTGGTTGGATAAACGTGAGAGGACATTCCGTAGATGCTTCGCATGAGATTCTAAATCTTGGCTGAATACCATAATGTTATCGAGATATGACATACAATAAGCAGAGTCGTCGCGAAGTATGTTGTCTATGAATCTTTGAAATGTCTGTGTAGCACACTTAAGTCCAAAAGGCATGTAAAGGTATTCGAAAAGGCCAAATGGAGTGATGACTGCAGTTTTCTCGATATCCTCTGGTGCTACCGGTATGTGATGGTACGCTTGTCTGAGGTCAATCACTGAGAAGAAATTACTGCCGTTGAGTTTTTCAAGTAAAGTGTTGATATTTGGAATAGGATATACATCAGATTTTGTCACTGAATTTAGCTTACGGTAGTCTCCACAGGCTCTGTACGATCCGTTTGATTTTGAGACTAAGTGCAGTGGTGACGCCCATGAACTTTTTGATGGTCTGATGATTCCCTCTTCCAAAAGCCTTGAGATTTCTTCTTGGGCAGCCTTCAGCTTAGCAGGGGCTAGTGGTCGCTTCTTGAGTGCAATAGGTTGTCCTTCTGTGACGATATGATGCATCGTGTTGGAGACTCGTAGCTCTGACTTGTTAAGATCGAAAAGCGATTTGTATTTTTGAAGAGCTGCTGATATCTCTGCTGAATGATGCACTGGGGTTGGCTGAATGACTTGTAACTCCAAACGCTCGGAGGCAAGTATTCAAAGACTTTGCTTAAGTCCGGTGGAGAGATCGATGATCTTTTGATTAGCAAGATCAACAATGAGCCGAAATTTCAAAAGGAAATCAAGGCCTATTATATTGTGTGAGACTTTGGCAATGATGAAGTTGTTAGTAAATTCACGCCATAAACCTATATTGAGTGTGCGATACCTGCAGACATAAGTAGGTATGGGCTCACCTTTAGCTGTTTCGATTAGAACTCCTAGCGACATCTCGGCCATTGAATCACCCTTGAGAACTAAGACTGCTGCACTTGTGTCTACGATGAATTCTTCGCCAGTTCTGAAATCAAGGAGGTGCAGAAGTTCGTTGGGCCGTTTGGCCGGGTCATGCAAACAAGTAGGCTGGTGATTGCAACTGGCATTGTCCGTTTGACTATCTATGTGGCAAATTCGGCGTGGATGAAAAGAGTCGAAAGGAATGTTGGATTGTAAGTGATTTCTTCCTAGTGGCGCCGTTAATGTCATTGATGCGCAGAAAGTACGGTTTTCTACTTCCTGCGCCAAACGTTTCCCGATCCTGTTGCACCCTTGCGCCTGTGGTCTGTTGTCCTTTTTGCCAACTGTGAAATTTGGCACTCAATAGGAAATTCCTCGGAACGACAAAGACAGACTTGGCATGAATAAAAAAAACTCTTGGTGGTTATAACATCAGTTCTTTGGGGCATATTTGTTAAAGGATTGCGGGGATCTTGATCGCCGCCTACTGTTATAATTAGGTTTAGGAATAAATTTTGGTCGAGCATTCACTTGATTTAGCTCGGATTTCGTTATGGCCAATCCTTCTAGAACTTTAGCCATGTTCGCCACTGTCCTCTCTAAAGAGGAGAGCCTGTCATCTTGCGGTGGTGAACAAAAGGATGACGGATTCACCTTGGGTTCCGAAATTCTATATTCTAACTCACATCTCTCAGATAAGTCATCTATAGAGAGAGTGTTGGGAAACTGTTTGGAAAATAGTTTTAATGTTTGTGGAAGATTTTAAATAAAAACAACCTTAGCCTCATGGTCAAAAATATTGGTTTTATACCAACCTTTCCGTTATTCCCTCAAAATTTCGATGGGGCCAAGGTTTAGCATGTCTAAATGCGCATATTTATTTATTATCTGCTCAGTTTCTGTAGGCCCAAGCAAGGATTCTACTTCGTTTTGTAGGCCCAAAATGGGACTAGGTAGCTTTCTAATGGCCTCAAGCTTATGATAAATCTGTCACTGCAATTCAGAAGGTAGTTTAGAAAAAATCTTCGCCAGCTTTTGATGACTGTCATAATCAGGAAACGGGGAGAAAGCGGAGTCTACGCGCATAAAGAATAGCTCACTATCTCAATCCCAAACAGGAACATCAATGTCTAAAATTGGACATGATATTTTAACAATCTTACGGGATCTAAAAAGCATAAATTTATAAGCAATATGAAAATGTATAAATATACTTTAACGAAACGCTTACCCACAAACAGCTTCCACAGTTGAAAAGAGCAGAACACAGATAAATTAGTTCCTCCACAAAACACGTCACAGTAACTGCTTCCACAAATTGAAATTATCCGCAATTGAGCCTGTCGAGTACGTACGGTGCAGTTTTGTACGTAGGAAAGTTGCACAGAGCATATACCCAAAAAAATTCACCAGAGATTTACGAATTTAGAGAGAACACATATACCCAACAAAATTCCTAGAAGACCATGACTTTAGAGAGAACATATATACCCAACAAAATACCCAGAACACCACGACTTTAGAGAGAAAATGTATACCCAACAAAATTCCCAGAAGACCACGACCAGAGTAAAGAAGACGTAAACGCAAATGTTAATCTATTTTTATCCCAAATAAATGAAACAGAAAGTCAATTTTATTTATACCAAAAAACAGTACAGCACTCAATATCCTGGCGCGTTTGCCAATTTTGTAAATTCCCCAGCTTCAAGTAAATGCCGTAGGACGTTAAGAACTCGGTTAAAGTGCCATAGACAGAGGTATTTTACTGATAGGAGGCCCTTAACAGGACCGGCGTGCGTTCTCCGGCAAATGCCGAGAAAGATCCTTCAGTGTGAAGATGTCCTAGAGCCTTGAGTTGACTCGGGCTGTGGTTCCTTCTGTTGTTGCGTTGTAATCTCGATGTGGAAACTTCGTTGAAGTTCTGCATTAATAGGTTCGTCTCGCTGGCTGTACAACAGCAAGATTGGTGTCACTGATGTTGCCAATTGTTGGTGAAGACAATCCAATAATCAGCGTAGATGATGACAGTCGACAGCACGCACACCTAACGCAAAGCAGAAGGCAAACGCGACAACTGAACTGCATGGTAAATTTGCCGTGCTTAAATAGCCGCGTCATAGAAATATATGGCTACTTGCACACCATTGGTTAACGGCAAGTTTCGCTTTTTTCTCATTGGTGCGGCGTAAATCAAATTGAATATAATTTACGCAATATGTCAGCAATTTATTTGTGTCGTTACAACACTTTCCTCTCTGAAAAAATATCCTCTCTGCGAGGCTAGATAAGAAATGCATGACTGAGTTCGAACCAAGTTAGGCAAAAAAAATAATGTTCCATAAATTCTGGGCTTAAGTATATTTGGTGGTTGCTTCAACAATGATATTACGCCAGAAAACCACTAGGAATTGCTACACAAATTGTTAGCTCTAGTGGCCGGTCATACCGCGTGAGGCAAAATAGAGCAATGTAAGATTTGGGAGCCACAGCGTGAAGATTTCGAGATAAATCGCCTCTGAAGTTGCCAGGTTTAAGTTAAAACCTAGGCAGGCTGGATCGTCGTCAGTGTGTTTGTATACGGCCAAAGGAGCTAGAGTGTGTGCTCGACGTTGTGGTCATGATATTTGTAGAGTGGTCTCTGTGCAATTGATGAAGTTGAGATATGCATTGAAAGTGGCCTGTACCATGATATGAAGCTGATAACTACTTAGTGTTGCTACACAAAAGCGTTAGCTCTAAGTAGCTGGTCATACCAAAATAGGCAGTGTGATGTCATGTGTGAGAAATACATTATAATGTAAAAATATATACATTAAAATCAAGGTAACTGCATAAAAATATGTACACGAACATTGCCTCAGAGATGGCATAATACCAAAGAACTGTTCAAAAATGCTACACATTTTTTTGCTAAGAACAGCTGGTTATGCCACGTGAGATAAATGCGAAAAATAACGTAAAGTTAAAAATTTTGATACGTAGAATAACGAAAAGTTAATGTTAAAAAAAAATATCAATTACGCGTTATGCAAAGCAGGCTATTGAGATTGTGGGCAGACGGAGCCTGAGACGTGTGTAGAAGGTTGAACGCTCTCAGGATCAGGCGGTTCGATAAACGGTTTAAACCTGTCTATGCTTACTGATGTCGGTGTAGCGCCTTGCATAATAATGAAGTATTTTGGTTGTCTGAGCAAAATCGTGTAAGGACCGCGATACTTTGGTTGTAGTGGTGCAACAGCATTGTCGTTGCGAACGTGTACTCTCTTGCAGCTGTGGAGCTGTGGGTGAACGAAGACTGGACGAGGCGTGTGTCTCGGCTGCTGTTCGGACATATTACCGAAATGAAGTCGAAGGCAGGTAGCTTCGTCTTGTGGGTCATCCTGTGCGGGTAGTAGACGTAGGAGCTGACTAGGCAGGCGTAGATCCATGCCATACAAGAGTTGTGACGCAGACGTTTTAATGGATTCACGAGTACGGGAACGCATGGCAAGCAGAATTAAAGGTAGTGCATCGACCCAGTTGCCATTAATGGACGAGGATGCTAAAGCTGCTTTGAGTTCCCTATGCATTATCTCTACCATGCCATTAGCTTGGGGATGGTAGGCAGTCGTCTGGCGTAAGATGCATCCCATGTACCGCAAGGTGGTTTTGAAACGATCAGATGGGAAGCAAGTGCCTCTGTCTGTGATGACCTCATTGGGAACACCATAATTGGATATCCATGCAGAGATAAAACTGTTAGTTACTTCGTCCGCAGAAATGGTGCCAAGAGGTAATGCCGCAGGCCACCGTGTAAATCTATCGATCATAGTTAGAAGGTAGCTGAAACCTTGAACCTTTGTCAGATGAATTATGTCGATGTGGACGATGGCTAGGCGAGAAGTAGACCGAAAATGTTGCAACTTAGAACGAGTGTGTCGTGTGATCTTGTTTTTCTGACAAATAGCACACTCTGAGACACATCGTTTAACATTCTGCCTAAGTCTGTGACCCCAGAAACGATCTGTAAGAAGTCGGACAGTCGCTTGGCTTCCTGGGTGAGAAATTGTGTGAATTGAATCGAAAACTTTTCTCTGAAGGCTGGTCGGCAGAACTGGCTTGTTGGGCTGCGTACCCGTGAAGTAAACAATTTGTAAGCCTTCCCACAGACGGCATATGAACTTGGTTGGGTGACGGGCTATTGATCTTTGAATGTGAATGTCACCGCGTTGTTCAGTTCGCAGGAGAGTTGGCGTTAGTGCAGGTTCACTGAGTGCCACGGAGTTGGCAGTGTATGGTGACGGCGAAGGTGGTTGTAGAGAGACGTCTGACCTGGACAGGGCATCTGAAATGAAGTTCTGTTTGCCCTTGACGTGAAAGATGTCAAATTGCCATTCGCTTAGACGAGAAAGCTGTCTTTCCACTCTGGCAGGGTACTTGGCGATAGATGAAGTTGCGTTTCGAAGTGCGCTAACTAATGGTGCATGATCTGTGAAAACAACAAATCTGCTACTGCCAATGATGCTGATAAAATGGCGCACTACGTCGTGGATGGCGAGAAGCTCTCAGCCGAAAGTGTCGTACCTCGTTTCTACTGGTTGGAGAGTACGCGAGTAGAAACTGATAGGCTTCCGAAATCCGTCGATCTCTTGTTCCAAAGTGGCTCCAATAGCGAATTCTGAAGTATCTGTCGTGAGTAGAAATGGTCGTTGAAAATCTGAATATGTTAGAATTTTGGCATTTGCTAACGGGTTGATGGCGAGTCGAAGTAATTCCTCGTCTTCGGATGAACAAGCAATGATGGAATTCTTGCTAAGTCCTTTTCGATTCCGCATGTGCCTGCCTAAAGGATAAAGTTGTCTTGAAAGGGCCGGAAGGAACTTGCGATAGTAGTTTAGTACTCCCAGAATTTTCTGCACCTCGCTAACAGTCCTCGGTGACCTGATATTCTTGATTGAATTCGCCTTTGACGGCAAAGGTTGAGAACTTTGTGGCGTGATACGATGCCCTAAGAAGTCCACGGATGTAATTGCAATCTGCGTCTTTTCACAGTTGATCTTGAGTCGTAGGTAGAATAAACGTGAGAGGACATTTCGTAGATGCTTCGCATGAGATTCTAAATCTGGACTGAATACCATAATGTCATCGAGATATGACATACAATAAGCAGAGTCGTCGCAAAGTATGTTGTTCATGAATCTTTGAAATGTCTGAGTAGCACACTTAAGTCCAAAAGGCATGTAAAGATATTCAAAAAGGCCAAATGGAGTGATGACTGCAGTTTTCTTGATATCCTCTGGTGCTACCGGTATGTGATGGTACGCTTGTCTGAGGTCAATCACTGAGAAGAAATTGCTGCCGTTGAGTTTTTCAAGTAAGTGTTGATATTTGGAGTAGGATATGCATCAGATTTTGTCACTGAATTTAGCTTACGGTAGTCTCCACAGGCTCTGTACGATCCGTTTGATTTTGAGACTAAGTGCAGTTGTGACGCCCATGAACTTTTCGATGGTCTGATGATTCCCTCTTCCAAAAGCCTTGAGAATTCCTCTTGGGCAGCTTTCAGCCTAGCAGGGGCCAATAGTTGCTTCTAGAGTGCAATAGGTTGGCCTTCTGTGACGATATGGTGCATCGTGTTGGAATCTCGTAGCTCTGACTTGTTAAGATCGAAAAGCGACTTGTATTTTTAAAGAGCTGCTGATATCTCCGCTGAATGATGCACTGGGTTTGGGTGAATGACCTGTAACTCCAAACGCTCGGAGGCAAGTGTCCAAAAACTTTGCTCAAGTCTGGTGGAGGGGTCGATGATCTTTTGATTGGCAAGATCAACAATGAGCCGAAATTTCAGAAGGAAATCAAGGAATATTATATTATGTGAGACCATAGCAATGATGAAGTTGTGGGAAAATTCACGTCGTAGACCTATGTTGAGTGTGCGGTATTGGCAGCCATAAGTTGGTATGGGCTTGCCTGTAGCTGTTGCGAGAAGAACGCCTAGCGACATCTCGGCCATTGAATCACCTTTGAGAACTGAGACTGCTGCACCTGTGTCTACGATGAACTCTTCGCCAGTTTTGAAACCAAGAAGGCGCAGAAGCTCGTTGGGCTGTTTGGCTGGGTTAAGCAAACAAGTAGGCTGGTGATTGCGACCGGCGTTGTCCGTTTGGTTTTCTATGCGAAAAATTCGGCGTGGACGAAAAGAGTCGACAAGGATGTCGGATTGTAGTTGGCTTCTTCCCTGTGGCGCCGTTGATGCTGTTGATGCGCAGAAAGTACGGCCTTCTACTTCCTGCGCCAGACGTTTTCCGATACTGATGCACCCTTGTGCCTGTGGTCTGTTGTCCTTCCTGTCAACTGTGGAAATTGGCACTCATTCAGAAATTCTTCGGAACGACAAAGACAGACTTGGCATGATTAAAAAATCTTCTGGTGGTTATAACACCAGTTCTTTGTGGCATATCTGTTAAAAGATTGCGGGGATTTTGATCGCCGCCTACCGTTATAATTATGTTTAGGAACGAATTTGGGTCGAGCATTCACTTGATTTAGCTCGGATTTAGTTATGGCCAATCCTTCTAGAACTTTAGCCATGTTCGCCACTGTCCTCTCTAAAGAGGAGAGCCTATCATCTTGCGGGGGTGAACAAAAGAATGACGGATTCACTTTGGTTTCCAAAACCCTATATTCTAACTCACATCTCTCAGATAAGTCATCTATAGAGTGAGTTTTGGGAAGCTGTCTGGCAAAAAGTTTTATTGCTTGTCAAAGATTGCTAATGAAAACAACCTTAGCCTCATGGTCAGAAATTTTGTTTTATACCAACGTTTCCGTAATTCCCTCAAAATTTCGATGGGGCCAAGGTTTGGCATGTCTAACTGCGCATATTTATTTATTATCTGCTCAGTTTCTGTGGGCCCAAGCAAGGATTCTACTTCGTTTTGTAGGCCAAAAACGGGATTAGGTAGCTTCCTAATAGCCTCAAGCTTAGGACAAATCTGTCGCTGCAATACAGAAGGTAGTTTAGCAGAAACCTTCGACAGTTATTGATGAAAGTCATAATCAGGAAACGGTGAGAAAGCGGAGTCTACGCGTATAAAGTATAGTACTTACTTACTTTACTTTACTGCGGCTGACTCCTTTTGGAGGATAAGCCGGCTCCACATTTCATGGAGTTTCTTGGGAATTTGGTACAAGTGGTGTCCCCTCACCACTAGTATAGTTCACTATCTCCATCCCAAACAGGAACATCAATATCTAAAATTGGACCTGAAAAAAAAAAAAAAAAAAAAAAAAAAAAAAAAAAAAAAAAAAAAAAAAAAAAAAAAAAAAAAAAAAAAAAAAAAAAAAAAAAAAAAAAAAAAAAAAAAAAATGTTTGGCCGGGTCATGGAAACAAGTAGGCTGGTGATTGCGACAAGCGTTGTCCGTTTGGTTCTCTATGTGAAAAATTTGGCGTGGACGAAAAGAGTCGACAGGAATGTCGGATTGTAATTGGTTTCTTCCCTGTGGCGCCGTTGATGCCGTTGATGCGCAGAAAGTACGGTCTTCTACTTCCTGCGCCAAACGTTTCCCGATCCTGATGCACCCTTGCGCCTGTGGTCTGTTGTCCTTTTCGTCGCTTGTGGAAATTGACACTCATTCGCAAATTCTTCGGAACGACAAAGACAGACTTGGCATGAATAAAAAAACTTCTGGTGGTTATAAAACCAGTTCTTTGGGGCATATTTATTAAAGGATTGCGGAGATCTCGATCGCCGCCTACCGTTATAATTGGGCTTAGGAACGAATTTGGGTCGAGCATTCACATGATTTAGCTCGGATTTCGTAATGGCCATTCCTTCTAGAACTTTGGCCATGTTCGCCACTGTTCTCTCTAAGGAGGAGATTCTATCATCTTGCGGGGGTGAACAAAAGGATGATGGATTCACTTTGGGTTCCAAAACCCTATATTCTAACTCACATCTCTCAGATAAGTCATCTATAGAGAGAGTGTTGAGGAACTGTCTGGCAAAGAGTTTTAATGTTTGGGGAAGATTGTTAATAAAAACAACCTTAGCCTCATGGTCAGAAATGTTGGTTTTATACGAACGTTTCCGTAATTCCCTCAGTATTTCGATGGGGCCAAGATTTGGCATGTCTAACTGCGCATATTTGTTTATTATCTGCTCAGTTTCCGTGGGTCCAAGCAAGGATTCTACCTCGTTTTGTAGGCCCAAAATGAGATTAGGTAGCTTCCTAATAGCCTCAAGCTTAGGATAAATCCGTCGCTGCAATTCAGAAGGTAGTTTAGCAAAAACCTTTGACAGTTTTTGATGACTGCCATAATCAGGAAACGGGGAGAAAGCGGAGTCTACGCGCATAAAAAATAACTCACTATCTCCATCCCAAACAGGAACATTAATATCTAAAATTGGACCTGACATTTTAACAATCTTACGGGATCTTAAAAGCATAAATTTATAAGCAATATGAAAATATATAAATATACTTTAACGAAACGCTTTCCCACAAACAGCTTCCACAGTTGAATGAGCGCAGAACACAGATGAATTAGTTCCTTCACAAAACACGTCAGAGTAACTGCTTCCAAAAATTGAAATTTTCTGCAATTGAGCCTGTCGAGTACGTACGGTGCAGTTTTGGACGTAGGAAAGTTGAACAGAGCATATGCCCAAAAGACATTCATCAGACGTCCACGAATTTAGAGAGAACATATATACCCAACAAAATTCCCAGAAGATCACGACTTTAGACAGAACATGTATACCCAACAAAATTCCCAGAAGACCACGACTTTAGAGAGAAATTGTATACCCAACAAAATTCCCCGAAGACCACGACCAGAGTAAAGAAGACGTAAACGCAAATTTTAATCTATTTTTATCTCAAATAAATGAAAAAGAAAGTCAATTTTATTTATACCAAAAAAGTACAATACTCAATATCCTGGCGCGGTCGCCAATTTTGTAAACACTCCAGCTTCAAACAAATGCCGTACGAAGTTACAAACTCGGTTAAATGCCCTAGATATAGAGTTATTGTACTGATAGTGGGCCCTTAACAGAACAGGTCAGTACATTCCCAGTAAATGCCGAAAAAAGATCCTTCAATTATTGAAGATGTCCTAGAGCCTTGGGTTGACTTAGGATATGGTTCCTTCTGTTGTTGCGTTGTTATCTCGATGTAGAAACTTCGTTGAAAGTTCTGCATCAGTAGCTCGTCTCGCTGGTTGTACAGCAACAAGATTGGTGTCACTGATGTTGCCAAATTTTGGTGAAGCAATCAATAACCAGCGTAGGTGATGACGTAAACAGCACACGCACACGTAACGCAAAGCGAAGGCAAACGCGACAACTGAACTGCATGGTAAATTTGCCGTGCTTAAATAGCCATGCCATAGTAATATATGTCTACTTGTGTAGAGTCTCCTAACCTATTCGTGTCTGAGAACCCCATAGATGCCAGATCGTTTGTAGTCCTAAAATTTACAGTAGAATCTGATAAGCTTATATTTTCATTCGCATCTGCTAAATTCAAACCTGCAATATCTTGCGCTGACTTGCTAGTGTCCTCAAATTTAAGATCTGCATCCATATCTATGAAATTTAATTATTAAATAGACACTTAATGTTAGGCAAATCGGGATGTGAAACCTGTCTCGTACAAAACACCCAAACAAATAATCTGGAAAGAAATAGACGCGAAAAACAGAATTATTAAATTAACTGTTCTGGAACGTCCCCTCTATGCGTGCATCAATAAAAAATATAAGACAGTATGTGCTTTACAAAATAAAAGCGTCAGCGTCCACATTATTCCAGTTTTTCACAAAAAATGACGAGTTCACAAATGTTTACAGTATTTATAGTTTCGCAATTTGTACGTGAAAGAAAAATTTTGAATTAAATAAAACCTTCCCTCAAAAAATTTTTCTTCTTACCCAACGAAAAATGTCTACCATACCTCGACTTAAGAAAGATTCCGAGTAAAAATGTGGTATGTGCTAACGTTAATTTACTGTACTCCCATGATAAAAAAAATGAAAAAGAAATACAGTTGATTTTATTTATGCCTAAAGTTTTGTGATATAAAAACGAGTCTAGAAAACAGTACTGTTCTCAGTTTCCTCGCGCGGTCGCCAATTTGTAAACGCCCCGTCTTCAAGTAAATGCCGTACGAAGTTTCCAAAGTATTGAGGTGCCAAAACGGCTGAGAGTTAGTACTGTTTGTGGCACTTATTAGGGCCGGAATTGCATTCTCAGGCAAATGCCGAGAAAGTAAGATAGTGTAGCAGTGTCTAAAAGTATTTATTGAGACTTGAGTTTGGCTCTGGTTGACTGACTGGTGTTCCTTCTGTTGTGCCCTTGAAATCAGCGGCAAGAGACTGCGGGAAAACTGAAGATTTGCGACAACACCCTGGAGACTGGCAAACGTAGAAGTCTAATAAATAGATGTTGCTCCGTCTCACTAGTTGTGCAGCGACAAGATTGAAGTGACTAATTGACTCTGCTTGTGAAGCAAGTCCAGAAGTCAGCGTAGGTGAGCAGTCAGTGTGATAGGAGACAGCACGTACACGTAGTGCGCAGCAGAAATCAAACGTGATTACTGACTAGCATGTTAAATGCAGCGTGCTTATACTCTGTTGAAATTTATAGCTTTCACGTCATTGGTTAACGGAAAATTTCCTTGTTTTAATTGGTCCCGCGTAAATTAAATTTGAATTTCATTGACGCAATATGTCATGGAATTGTTCTTGAGCCGTTACAACCTCAAAATATGTATTCTCAAACTTAATGTTATTATACACTTACTTAGGTCAAAATAATCTCGTGTAAAGTTAATTTTAGAGAACTGTTATTTTCTGGATCTATTATAAAGATGATAAATTGATCATCAGAAAATTTATAAATGCCACCATTAAGGACCAAATAAATTAAATTGATTCAAACTTGATCATTGTGAACTTCTATTTGGTACTTTTAGTAACCTTAATTTGTAGTTATTTACTTGAACACTCATTCTTCTATTATATATATATAATACCTAGGCAATCTAAAGTTATTCGGATCGATATTCAATAACTAATCGCTTTTATAATAGCATCAAAATTCATGGAGTCACCAGTTTTGGAGGCATAAATAAAGACTTTTGATGCATTCAACTTTTTCTCATCCAGCGTAATTATATAATTCCGCGTGGAAAGAATTTTGGAAATTTTCGATCGATCTATTGTAAGGCCGCGCAGGCTTGAATCAAATCCATCCGGAAACGCAGATTCCAAATGATCTAGTGTCAATCGTTCTAGTATGTTCAAAAATGAAGTAAAAAATATAAATTAGTTTATAATCATTGTCAGATATTGGTTTGCTTATATTAAATTATGATTTATCCACGGTCATTAAAATATCAATTGGTATTTTTCCATCCTTCAAATATCTGTTTATAAAGACGCAAAACGCATTCACACATGTTAACAGAAGTTAAAGTAAGTTATCGATCGTTATACTAACAAGTTGTGATTTCCAGTTATACAAAAGTTTAGCTAGTTATTATAATCAAGGTTGCGGTCTTGATATAAACACCTGACCATTAATTACTTACATATGTCAGTATAAACTAAGAATTGTATAGTGTAGAAAAGGCAATTCATCCAATAGACCGGTTTTCACGTCCCCTTATTGGGAACTCATCAAGTACTGGCCAGAATTTGCCGCGGACAGGATACGAACCTGGGCACGCGCAACCAATGTTCGTTTAGTTTAGCTAGTTCACTAAAATGGCTTTTGTTCTGGGGATAACTTATTAAATTGCCGAATAGTTTCTCCAAATCGCGAACAAATTCTTACTCGGTATTATCACTAATATTATGAGCCTAAATTTCGCTTTATATTTACAGTAATTATTTAGAATTTTCTATCCGAGTCTAGCATTGTTCTCTAGTTTATCCAAATCAATTCTTTCTGGTCTTTGGCAGAATGCCTAAGATCACATAAGACTACATTTTGGTGCAATCTCTCATTTTATTCTTAATTTAAATAATTTTCTATTCCTTTTTTCAGTAGAATATCCGTAAACATAGACTTTGTTTAACAATCCACCGGAAACTTCAAATGTCTAAGCATAAGTATGAATTTCTCTGCAAATTAGAGGAATTAACTGATAATTAAATATGTAATCCAAAGGATGAAAGCAAGCCAACGTGCGCCAATAATTATAGACTAATATCTGTTATCCCTTCATTTTTTTAAGAAATAAGAATGAATGATACTAGATTAGAATTTACGTTTCCGGTTGATTTCGATACAAGCAAACATGGTTCCACAAAAGGTCAATCAAAAGTTACTAATATTTAACCAGTCTTCGAACAACATAACAATACTACCGCCAGTTGCAACGCACTGACGCGTTTCGACCTTCCATGATCATCATCAGAGTACGACGGCAAACTGACTATCGAGGATCAAACCGCATTGAATATATATGGAAATCAAATTTAGATATGCAGCTCTCACCTCTAGCAACCTTGCATACATTGAACTTGACTGGAAATGTCGGCTGCACAATTTCTATGCAGTCACGAACTTTAACTGTTTGCAGCTTTCGCCACATATACATATATAGGCAATACAATTTAAACAATAATTGATTGCGCGGGTGTTGGTAACAATTCTTTAAATCAAGTTTGCGTGCTTGAAGTAAACACCAATCCCATTGTATTTAACCAGTCATCGAACAACATAACAAATCTACCGCCAGTCGTAACGCACTGACTGGTTGGAGAGTACGCGAGTAGAAACCGATAGGCTTCCGAACTCCGTCGATCTCTTGTTCCAAAGTGGCTCCAATAGCGAATTCAGAAGCATCTGTCGTGAGTAGAAATGGCTTTTCGAAATCTGGATGCGTTAGCATTGTGGCATTTGCTAACGAGTTGATGGCAAGTCGAAGTAATTCCTCGTCTTCGGATGACCAAGCAATGATGGAATTCTTGCTAAGTCCTTTTCGGTTCCGCAGGTGCCTGCACAAAGGATAAAGTTGTTTTGAAAGGCCTGGAAGGAACTTGCGATAATAGTTTAGTACTCCCAGGATTTTCTGCAAATCGCTCAAAGTCATTGGTGACTTGATATTCTTGATTGAATTCGTCTTTGACGGCAACGGTTGAATACCTTGGGCCGTGATACGATGCCCTAAGAAGTCGACGGATGAAGCTGCAATCTGCGTCTTGTCACAGTTGATCTTGAGTCCGTGGTTGGATAAGCGTGAGAGGACATTTCGTAGATGTTTCGCATGAGATTCTAGATCTGGACTGAATACCATAATGTCATCGAGATATGACATACAATAAGCAGTGTCGTCGCGAAGTATGTTGTCTATGAATCTTTGAAATGTCTGAGTAGCACACTTAAGTCCAAAAGGCATGTAAAGATATTCAAAAAGGCCAAATGGAGTGATGACTGCAGTTTTCTCGATATCCTCTGGTGCTACCGGTATGTGATGGTACGCTTGTCTGAGGTCAATCACTGAGAAGAAATTACTGCCGTTGAGTTTTTCAAGTAAAGTGTTGATATTTGGAATAGGATATGCATCAGATTTTGTCACTGAATTTAGCTTACGGTAGTCTCCACAGGCTCTGTACGATCCGCTTGATTTAGAGACTAAGTGCAGTGGTGACGCCCATGAACTTTTCGATGGTCTGATGATTCCCTCTTCCAAAAGCCTTGAGAATTCTTCTTGGGCAGCTTTCAGCTTAGCAGGAGCCAGTGGTCGCTTCTTGAGTGCAATAGGTTGTCCTTCTGTGACGATATGATGCATCGTGTTGGAGACTCGTAGCTCTGACTTGTTAAGATCGGAAAGCGATTTGTATTTTCGAAGAGCTGCTGATATCTCTGCTGAATGATGCACTGGGGTTGGCTGAATGACCTGTAACTCCAAACGCTCGGAGGCAAGTGTCCAAAAGCTTTGTTCAAGTCCGGTGGAGGGGTCGATGATTTTTTGATTGGCAAGATCAACAATGAGCCGAAATTTTAGAAGGAAATCAAGGCCTATTATATTATGTGAGACCTTGGCAATGATGAAGTTGTGGGAAAATTCACGTCGTAGACCTATGTTGAGTGTGCGGTATTGGCAGCCATAAGTTGGTATGGGCTCGCTTGTAGCTGTTGCGAGAAGAACGCCTAGCGACATCTCGGCCATTGAATCACCTTTGAGAACTGAGACTGCCGCACCTGTGTCTACGATGAACTCTTCGCCAGTTTTGAAATCAAGAAGGTGCAGAAGTTCGTTGGGCTGTTAGGCCGGGTCATGCAAACAAGTAGGCTGGTGATTGCGACCGGCATTGTCTGTTTGGTTCTCTATGTGAAAAATTCGGCGTGGACGAAAAGAGTCGACAGGGATGTCGGATTGTAGTTGGCTTCTTCCCTGTAGCGCCGTTGATGCCGTTGAAGTGCAGAAAGTACGGTCTTCTACTTCCTGCGCCAGACGTTTCCCGATACTGATGCACCCTTGTGCCTGCGGTCTGTTGTCCTCTCCGTCAGCTGTGGAAATTGACACTCATTCGGAAATTCTTCGGAACGACAAAGACAAACTTGGCAAGCATAAAAACTTCTGGTGGTTATAACACCAGTTCTTTGGAGCATATTTATTAAAGGATTGCGGAGATCTCGATCGCCGCCTACCATTATAATTTGACTTGGAAACGAATTTTGGTCGAGAATTCACTTGATTTATCTCGGATTTGGTAATGGCCAATCCTTCTAGAACTTTGGCCATGTTCGCCACTGTTCTCTCTAAAGAGGAGATTCTATCATCTTGCGGGGGTGAAGAAAAGGATGATGGATTCACTTTGGGTTCCAAAACCCTATATTCTAACTCACATCTCTCAGATAAGTCATCTATAGAGAGAGTGTTGGGGAGCTGTCTGGCAAAGAGTTTTAATGTTTGGGGAAGATTGTTAATAAAAACAACCTTAGCCTCATGGTCAGAAATGTTGGTTTTATACCAACGTTTCCGTAATTCCCTCAGTATTTCGATGGGGCCAAGATTTGGCATATCTAACTGCGCATATTTGTTTATTATCTGCTCAGTTTCCGTGGGTCCAAGCAAGGATTCTACCTCGTTTTGTAGGCCCAAAATGGGATTAGGTAGCTTCCTAATGGCCTCAAGCTTAGGATAAATCCGTCGCTGCAATTCAGAAGGTAGTTTAGCAAAAACCTTCGACAGTTTTTGATGACTGTCATAATCAGGAAACGGGGAGAAAGCGGAGTCTACGCGCATAAAGAATAGCTCACTATCTCCATCCCAAACAGGAACATCAATATCTAAAATTGGACCTGACATTTTAACAATCTTACGGGATCTTAAAAGCATAAATTTATAAGCAATATGAAAATATATAAATATACTTTAACGAAACGCTTACCCACAAACAGCTTCCACAGTTGAATAAGCGCAGAACAAAAAGTCACTGTTTCCAAAAATCCGAAATTGAGCTTGTCGAGTACGTACGGTGCCGTTTCGTACGTAGGAAAGGTAAACAGAGGCCCCGTTGGCCTTTGATGACAATGTATTATAATTATCCCCACAAATCCACGAATATATACCCAACAGATTTCCCAGAAAACCACGATCAGGGTAAAGAAAACACAAATGTCAATCTATTTATCCCAAATAGATGAAAAAGGAAGTCAATTTTATTTATACCAAAAAAATCAGAACAATAATCAATATCCTGGCGCGGTCGCCAATTTTGTAAACGCCCCGGCTTCAAGTAAATGCCGTACGACGTTACAAACTCGGTTAAGGTGCTCTGAATAGAGATTAGTTACTGATATGGGGGCCCTTAAGAGGGCCTGGTAATGCGTTCTCTTGAAGTCTTCAGAGTTTGAAGATGTCCTGGAGCCTTGGGTGGACTCTGGTTGAGTTGTCGCTCCCGTGGTTGAGCTGTAATCGCGTTGTGGATAGTGTCCTGCAGGTTCTGCACTTAATTGGCTCGTCTCTCCGGTATACCGCAACAAGATGAGTCACGGATGTAGTTAGTTGTTGGTGAAACTATCAAATCACCAGCGTAGGTATTGACAGCCGACAGAACGCACACGCGTGAAGCAGGTAGAATGCAAATGCCACAACTGACTTGCATGGTAAATTACCGTGCTTAAATAGCATGCAATATGTCTACTTGCACACTATTGGTTAAACGTGGTTAAACGGCAATTTCGCTTTTTTCTCATTGATGCAACGTAAATAAATTTGAATTTAATTTACGCAATATGTCGGCCATTGATTTGTGTCGTTACACTTTGTGTTTTTACACACGTTTTATATTGATGACATTTGGTCCTCATTTTGAAAACAAACGTTCGCATTTATTATAGCATTCATTTAACAAATAATATTTTTCCTAATATATTCTATAATTGTTGAAGCTCTTATAGCTGCAATAAATATTAATTTAAAAAGTGTTTTATTATTTTTTGCAAGAATACATTTTACATTGAAGCACATTATAGGTGGTCTATTTCTTACACTTTTTACGTCTATCTATATTTTAAGCAATGATTTTAAGAAGGTGTGTCAATATTATTTTGTATCATCCTGTGGGTAAATTTTACAATTACCCTCAAAGATATTTCGTAAAAGCTAGCAACTTTTATATTTCATCTTCTGAGCCACTTTGTTTGAATTTGGACGCACCTGCAAAAATTTGCCATTTAGACCTTTTAAAATGCGATTCTGAATGCTGCGTGCGTGTTCAGAATGGTTTGTTTGAGTCTATTTCGCAGAATCGAATTGCGCAAAGAAAATCAGATTGTAAAACGCAGCAGACGATTATTGATATACCACCTATGACGGATCTTTTAATTAATCAAAACAGCTCCGAAAGTCTGAAACTTTGTAACATAGAAAATAAATCTGTTAAAATTGTTTCGAAAGCAGACGTGCAGCTGGAAAATGTTAAAGTAAATTGATTATGTCTATGTGAAAAGACTAAGGACTGTTTGGTCGATTGTGAGCGCGATGTAACTTGCAAAAATACTGTTAGTGGCGATTTAGCTGTTATTTGTAAAGGGGTTTGTCAGCTCATTTTTATTAAAGAATTTTAGTGGTGATCGGATTCAGAGTCGTGACGTATTATTAAATATTTATGGTACTGGTGCTTCAATTGAAGCCGTGTATTGTGAGAATATGAAATTAAACGCGGAGAATGGATTGGAAAAGAAAATTAGTTTGGGAAATGTTCATGGTGTTATTCATATTAATGCCAATGGACCAGCTAAAACTGTTATTAGTAAGTTCGCATTTGAGGACAAATTATCTCCAACTTATTAAAAAATTCATTTTTTCTTAAATGTATAAATAGAGTGTAAGTTATTGAAGTACATGTATTATGTTTAATTAAATAAATGTTATTCTACGGAAATTCCAGTCATACTTTGTTGGATGATGATCCGGAATCGCGACAGTTGAATAGAAATTTATTTCATAGTACTTCGGGGGTGGTTTCTTTTTCTGTCATCAATAGTCAACTCGGTTCCTGTCTACACAAAGAAATCACGGAAATCAGTAAAACTAAATTTAGCAACTGAGTAATTTATATCTAATGTATTAACCAATGATACACAGCATTGAAACAGCATACAATAATAATGCTTCATTGTAATATAACCGTGGAATGTACTTACATGGACTGTAGATGAACAATGAGTCATCCATTCATGTTAAGGATATTGAGACTTCGCTAGTCTGATCTGTCTCTATATGAATATAAGTGTACCCATGCAGTGGTATACTTAAAAGTCAGTGCTTACATTACTGAACTTTTCATGCATACTGAAAGTTAGCTTAAGTATAATATGCACTTCATATATATAAATTAAGTGCTGATATACTACCTATAAATTAAAACGTTTTATCGTGAGTCAAAATGAGGTCCCACAAACTCCCTGGGTATCTGTATACCTACATGTGTACATCCTTATCGAATAGGAATAGATGATCCTATGCTTTTCAACAGCTTACACATAATAACTAATCGAGCTAACCACGATCATGCTAAGACAAAGGGCATGAATTAGCAGAGATTGATTTCTTTGAAGTAATGTGTATCGGTACGATCTAAAGCAGTCGTTATGGCTAAATCGTGATAAAATTTGCTAAGAATAATCGACTACATCTTTCTAAGGTCCCTGGTGAAACCAGATAGATCGGTTTCTTTGAACGTTTCCAGATCTATTGGCCTTACTGCATCTGCCCGTGAAACACATAGGAAAACTACCTCCAGTCGCACGAACTGACGCGTTTCGACCTTCCATGATCATCATAAGCGTACGTCGGTAAACTGACTATTAGAGGTGGTGTCTGGTGATGGTCATAGATGGTCGAAACGCGTAAGTGCATGAGACGCGGTAGTTTTGCTATGTTGTTCGACGACTGGTTAAATACTGTGGTATTGGTGTTTACTTGAAGCTCGCAAACTTGATTTAAAGAACATAGGTAATATGTTTCACAACTTTTCTTCATACAGCTATCTTAATTGACAAACATTTGTTCATTAGTTTCCAAGTAGCGGTGGCATATTTCAGTACCGCCCTAATACCAATAATAAAATTTTTTTATTGTATATCATTCGATAAGATATTTCTCTCTATTAGCACCCATCTTTTCTTAGCTTCAAATAACTTCATTCCTCCATTGTGTCTCTCAGCGGAAGCTGTACATTGAATAGTTAATAATAATAATAATACATTTATTTGGCATCAAAGGCCAACTGGCCCGACCATTGAAATAACAAATCAAGGGTAGGATATGTGAAGGTGAATAGAATTGTGACTAGCAAAGTATTTAATAGCAGGGGGGGTTGATGAAGAGAAAAGTTATCATTAACATCAAGATAGTTCAATATGGTGAAAAAAATAAAAACGAAGTTCCATTTGACTAGACAAGATTAATCGGAGATAGTCAAGAGTGTCAGAGCATGCAGGCGGGGTGAGGTTGGGTTCGGACAGATGGTTCAAGTGTAAGATCGAAAATGATGGCGGACCGGAGGCAGACGTCGACCGATGGAGTCCATTGTCGTGAAGATTGAGTTGATGGAGCATTGAATAGACCTGGATGGAATCTGCTGGATTGAAGCGAGTGAGTTTTGCAGGGGTTGCAGGCACCCGTAGAACGAGGTTGTGATTGAAGGAAGACGAGGGGGAATCGATGTCCGAAGCAAACCGTTGGTGGATCGGTAAGGCTGTTGAGTTTCCGGTCTTCCGCTGAAACAAGAAAGAAAAGAATTGGATGAGCAAGACGTAGTAAGGTATCCACAACGTGGATATGATGGGATCAGGAATGGGCTGAGAAATGGTATCAGTGAATCGAGAAGGAAAGATTGAAACCAGAGGGGTAAAGTGGAAAATGAGATAACTGCCTGAGGGATTTCGCCCTCCGAAGTCAGTAAAGAGAATAGCCTGGAGTGAAGGAAATGTTATGGATTGAGAAGGAACCAGTTTCGTTTCCAATTGGTCGTATCACAAAGAAGTTTGTTGAAGATGTACTTATGGACCGCTTTTTTAAATTCGTGCTGGGGTAAGAGCTTTATGTCTGTGGGAAGAGCGTTGAAGACACTAGTGGCTTTGGAGAAGAGATGGATTTTAAAGTATGGTGGGGACATGGTTAGCATGGATA
>JAQBSW010010507.1:0-23948 GCA_029291075.1 Eudiplozoon nipponicum | reverse complement strand
TAACGATTGTGACTTTAAAATTTTATCTGAAACTTGGCTCAACCAGGAAATATAAAATTACGACTTTGACATTCCTCATTATTCTCTATTTAGAAAAGACAGATCCCTTGGATAAAAGAGGTGGAGGGGTACTTCTTAAGAGTAAATCTTTATTAAATGCGAAATTGTTACATTCTAGCAAATAAAATACTCTCATTGTTTTTTATCTAAACAAATCGATAACCTGATCTTAACCGCGGTTTACAGACCGCCGTATGCTAGTTTATATGATGATCAAATTTTTAATAATTATTTTAATCTATTTTGGAATGTCATGGTTATTATGTTGTGGTAGGCGATTTTAATAATTTGCATGACCTTGAAATAATTAATCCTTTTTCCAATCATGATCTCAAGCAGATTATAAAGGAATCAACTAGAGGTTCGGAATGCTTAGATCATGTATATTTAGAAGTTGAAACGGTGAACTCAAAGAGTTATGATGTTGTAAGGAATTGGATCATAAACAAATTATTTTACAATGGAACAACGTGTGTAGCAAAACACCAAAAGATAATTTTGAGAATGCACACGTGCAATGTTCCAGAATCAAATAGAATCTTTTTTAAAGATTTAACCGTAATGATTGATTATGTAAATTTATTACATTATGAACACTGATGAATTTGTTTCTTCTGTTTCTACGTTATTATCTGATAAATTTCGGCCATCTGCCTTTATGGATATTATGTAGGAGGTGTTGTGGTTATTGTAAGGGGTTTTGCGGGGAAGCTGTTTATCTAGCGATGCTATATCATTCACACATATGCCTGGTAGCAGTCGTTGGAAGAATTTAGTTTCGTGCGCCGTGCTTATGATTGATCTCAGATCTCTTTCCAATGGGTGATGGGAGAAGGCTATGTCGAGTTATCATACGTGTATTGTGAACGATGTTGCAAAGTAAATTAAAATTCACTGTTAGTCAAAATTGACCGTGCTCTAGAAGGCAACAAAATAAAATATTGTCAACACAAGTTGATATCTAGGCAAAAAAGCAATGTCATAATAAACACAATAAACAAATCCAGAATGTCTTAGCAGAACGGTTACAGTTTACGTAAAAGCGATTAAAAACACACAAAATATAAATCCAGAATGTCTTAGCAGAACTGTTACAGTTTTTGGATAAACGATCAAAAAACACACAAAATATATAAATCCTGGCTCTGGGCGTTAAATTACATAACTCCACTGCATATTACCGGCATATTACGCGCGGGTGTGTATTATTATTAAAAAACACTATTAATTACAAATAAAATTTCAGTTTAAGAAATCTCAATGAAACTGCTTGAAATTAACAGAGATTGTTTCTAAAATCACAGTTAAGAGGATGATTGTTTAAAACCAGAATTCGTATATGTGATCCTAAGGAAAACCGGATCTGATGAAATTGATACTCGTTGGATTGTAACACGGAGCCGCGCGTTACATACACCCCCGACAATAATAATTAGCACACAGTGAAGGAGGCTAACCATACGTAAGGTTTTACGGCTCTGCCGTAACGAGTAAACACTGACATTGGCTCTGCTGACAGGGACTCTGGTTCCTCTATCTGTCGCGGCGGCGTGACGGCGTCCGTTGGCTTTGTTGCTGGTGTGATGTTGGGCGTCAACCTTTGGTCAGCAACATTGTCTGGAGGTGTAAGTATCGTTTCTTCGCCGCCTGATAGGTCAACATCGTGGAACAGCGGGTCATTTGGATCAACGTCGGACGGGGATAATCTATGTTTGGAGAAAGCTTCAGTTTTATCATTAATCTCCAAAATTATGTAATTCTGACATTGATCTAACACACGATAAGGATCGCGCTTCGGTTTGGTTAGAATCCTGTTATCCATGTCGTTGTCGACAAAGAACCATTTGTAGACATCAAAATCTTTGCGTTTGTAGATTGGACTATGTTGCTGGTGTGTAGGACAGATCGGCCGATTCTGAGCGTTATACTGTAGGTAATTGCGAAGAGGAAACAAAAACGCAGGATCGTTCATCGTTGTCGCAGTTTCAGAGTGTGATCGGACAAGTTCGCCAGGCAGCGTAGACATTCGCCAAATACCACTTCAGCAAGGCTGCATTTGATCGGCTCTCGAGGTCTTGTACGCATTGACAGGAGTACTTTCGGCAAAGCCGCAAGCAAATTTTCTTCTGGGTTAGCCTTAGGCGCCGCTTTTAGTTACCGATGTGGCCTTTCGACGAAACCATTTGCTGTAGGATTACGAGCCGCGGTCACGATGTGTTTGACACCGTAGTATTTTGTGGGGCTGCGAACTCTTTGCTGAGGAACTGTGCGCAAGGATCGGTTGACACTTCAGCAGGAGCACCAAACCGAGCGAACCAATTGAGCTCTAAATCATAACTGACAGTGTCTTGCTTCATGTCTGGCACTGGTATGGCCTCATAACATAAAGTGGTGCGATCCCGTATTGACATGAGAAAGCGTATATAGTTCACGGCAGGTAGGGTTACCAGATCAACGTGTATATGCATGATTCGTACTTTGGGCACTTAGATGACTTGTGGCACCGTTTTGGAGGGTCTCGTCACTTTGCATTTCTAACATTCTAGACATTGATTTGACCACTTCTTGACATCTCGCCGCATGCCAGGCCAAAAATACGTTCTGGATAGAATTTCCACTGAGGCTTTGCCAGATCGATGGCTCATTGAATGGTAAACCTCCAAGATCTTGTGACGGAGTTTTTTTAGGTATAAATGGCCAAGGGCCCACGCCAGTTATTTCACACTGCGGCAGAGTTCCATCATAATCCAATGTTTTCAGGCAATCGACATTAAATGTCCGAAGTGATGGATCATCTGGCTGAGCTGCTTGCATTTCCTGAGTGCTTATAGTTGAAGGACACAGGATAGAAGCACAGAGTTCTGCAGGACGACTTAGGGAGTCTTCGACCACGTTTTCTGATCCTTTGACATGAGTGACTTCATATTCATACTCGTGTATACTTGTAAGTTGTGAGTTGACACGTCGTGAATAAAAATACTCTTTCTTTCCTCTGAGCATCGGGAGTAGAGGAAGATGGTTTGTGTAGATCCTGAAATTTTGGCCATCCAGATAGGTGTGGAAGTGTAGGTTCGACCGGTAGATTGCAAGTAACTCTTTTCCTAATGTATTATATCGCGTCTTGCGAGGTTGTAGTTTTTGCGAGTAGAAGGCGATAGTTTGGTGTATGCCATTGATGGACTGTTGAAGTACTGCGCCTATGGAAACGTCAGATGCGTCAGTGATCAATTCAAAAGGTTGAGACCAATCGGGAGAATGTAGCATGGTCGCTTTGCATAAGGCCCTTTTTGCATCCTCGTTAGCCTGTATGTCGTCCACGTTGAGCTGAATCAGTTGTGATTTCTTGACAAATCGGCTTTCTGGCACAAGATATTTGTGAAGAGGTGCCAGAATATTGGCAAGGCAGGGTACAAATCGAGAATAGTAGTTCATCTTGCACAAGAATCGTCGTAATGCTGGAACGGTGGTTGAAGGCTGCAGATCTTGAATAGCGCGAAACTTGGCAGGTATAGGTGTCATGCCCTTTTCGGATATTTGATGACCGAGGAATTCAATTTATTGCTGTGCAAAGATGCATTTAATGCCATAAAGTCGGAGGCCATAGTCTGCTAGACGTGTGAGTCGAATATCATTATGCTGTATATGTTCGGTAATTGAGTTGGAGAATACAAGGATGTAGTCTAAGTAGGGAATTACAAATGATAGACCATCTAGTATTTCGTCCATAACGCGTTGAGTAATTGAGATGCCAAAAGGTATATAATGATATTCGTGAGTGTCACCTCCTGTGAATCTGATTGCAGTATAGGATACGGAGTCTTTGTCCATCCGTACTTGATGGTAGGCTTTAACTAGGTTGAGTTTTGTGTACACAGAATGACCGATAGCAGATCTGAATAGATCAGCTGGATTTGGCAGGATGTACGAATCAGTCTGTGTGCAAGAATTGAGAATGCGATAAACCCCGCACACCCTGAATGTTGCTGATTCACTCTTTGGTACTACTACCGCAGGCGACGTAAAAGCTGAGCTAGATCGTGTACAGATGCCTTGTTGATGTAGCATGGCGAATTCTTGCTCGGCGGCCTTATGTTTGTGTGGTGCCAATAGAAGTGCTCTGGGAGGATGAAGAAGTGGTTTCGCTAATATGATGCGATGAGCAGTGAGGACACGCTACATATTGAGATTGAACATAAAGGAGATAGGTTTGAAAATCACTTCATGTCACTTTAGAACATCGTCTAATTGTGGTACATGAGGTACTGGAGGGATTAACTGATTAGAGGAAACTGCTTTAGCGCGAATCTTGTGTTTCAGCGCTGATGATAGCAACTGATTGTCAGCAGTGCGTATCTCTCGTATTTTTCGACGCATAGTTAGGTCGAAATGTTCGAGGAAGTCACGTCCAATGATGTTTCTTGTCGTGCTGGCAATGATGAACGGATACTTGAGACATCGTTTTAAGTTGGAGAATGAGGTTGTGTGTACTGGTACCCCAAACGTCGCTATACTTTAATCATTAGCGAAAGTAAGGTTGCTAGTATTGCATTGGTGGGTCGATTCAAAATATTTGTGGCAGAGTAAGCTGACGTCTGAACTAGTGTCTATGAAGAATAATTCTCCAGAGTTGGAGTCATGGATGAGAAAAATGTTGATACTGGCAAATGAGGAGGAGGTTGGTTGTTGGGCTTTGGGTGTTTGAAGCATGACTTGATTGGAGCCGTAGTTGTAAAGACAATATTTTGATTGCGCTCTACCGCGAAAGCAACCTGCTTCGAGCCAGAATATGTCGAGCGGCCAACAATTTTGAGGGGTTCAGCCTCTACTGCCGCGGAGCAAGCTGACCCCGGACGTTTTCCGAACCCTCCATGAGCAAATCATCCTGAGTTGTCGAAGGTGACCACGCCCATATAAACGTCGCGTCTGTGCGCGGGAATCTGCAGCCATTTCTAAGGCAATAGCGCGTGGAGTGGCCATATCTGCGATGATTCGGACACCACTACGCCGGAAGCTCTGGAACTCTGGCACGGCCTCTGGACGTCACCTCTTGGTACAGTTTCGGGACGGTGGTCGACGCTGGTCTGTAGTCGACAGCATTGACCGAGGCCGAATCTGGCCTGACGATGAGGCTCTCGAGCAGGTAGATGAGACGCTCATTGATGACATTAGTTTGGGCCAACGATGCAGTAGATTGAGGCTCGCACAGATGTGATGCAATGCAACCTAGCTCTGAGGTTGGGCCTATCTAACAAGATAGATGATGTACGAAGAAAAGTTGTGAAACAAATTAGCCCTGTCTCCTACACTATACACGCCCGTAGATTACAGTTTGTATCATTGCCATGTTTATGGTTTCGGAGGATGTGCTATCATATAAAAGTTTTCCATTTGAACCAGTGGACTGGTGCCTATATGAATCCAATAAAAAAGATTCATGAAGTTGGAACTAGATCTGGACATTTGGCGATCTCTCCTCCTTCGGTGGGAAATGTTGTGGGTAAGTTATTCTCTTTTTCGAAAATATACAAAATTTACAAGCAATTTCCAAAGGTACTTAGAGAAACGCCTTTTTTATGTACTGAACTAGAAAAAATCTACAATCTTGCTGATCTTTTTAATTTTGATTAAGATAGTACGTTCTTGTGGTTGAATAAAAGATAAGGAGAATTGTAATTAGCGACATACTTTCTTTAGATTTCTTTTTCACGTTCCGTACTATTAAAATTGAATTTTTATGCAGTATATCATCATGTTAGTCAACAATACATATAATCAATTGCTAGTCTTGATTATCCCTTTTTGTATAATGCTCTACTCGAATTATTCCTTAATTTTTCCTATTTCGATGACGAATCTATAACTATTTATATAATCGATTTTTGTACAAATGCGATTCATTAATAAGACTGTTATTTTTCCTATATCTTAATAATTATTACAGCTGAATTTTCAGATGTCAATATGTTTTACATTATAACAAGAGAGAACTAATTATCTATATGAAACTCATTGCTCATATTTATGTGATATGATATCTTTTTTCATATTGTACATTTTACAATATTATTATCTATTTGGTGGAACATGTGTGGTTTAAATCCAAATAAAGATATTCTATTCAATTCTAAAAAAATTTAGAACCATGACTAGCAATTGATTTTATGTATTGTTGACTAACATGATGATAAAATGAATATCGTTTCAATTGTAATAATAAAGAACGTGGAAAAAATCACAAGAAGGTATGTTGCTGATCACAATTATCGCTGTCTTTCATTCAACCACGAGAAAGTATTATCATATTCAAAATTTAAAATATCAGCAGGATTGTAGATTTTTTTCTAGTTCAGAATATAAAAATTTAAAAGACATCTTAGATGGAGCTGTTTCTCTAAGCCCCTTTGGCAATTGATTTTAAATTTTCGAAAAAAAGAATAACTTCCCAGCAACATTCCCCACCAAAGGAGGAGATATCGCAAAATGTCCAGATCTAGTTCCAACTACATGAATCTTTCTTATAGGATTCATATAGGCTCCAGTCCACTGGTTCATATGGGAAACGTTTTTGCAATAGTACATCCTTCGAAACCATAAAGTTGCAGTGATACAAACTGTAATCTAGTGGCGTATATAGTGCAGGAGATAGGACTAATTTGTTTCACATTTCATTTTACAGCTTCTTTCTTGTTTGACAAAACATTTCTTAATGGATTTCATGTAGCGGCAGCATATTCTAGTACAGTTCTAATCCAAATTATAAATATTTTAACTTTTTTATCATTCGATAAGATATTTCTAATTATTTGTGCCCATCTGTTCTTGGCACTGCTTACTATCATTTCAATATGTCTCACAGCAGAAGCTGTACATTGAAAATTTATGCCTTAATCCTTAATTTCCTGCTGAGGATTAATCTTAAAGGCATTATTAATCACAGCGTCATGAAAATAAACATAATTAAATACTGTTCTATTACCTATTTTTAAAGCTCTCGTCTTTTTACTGTTTATTCTCAGCCCTAGTGCTATCCAATATCTACTTAAATCATATAAATCTAGTGTCACAATATTTTTGGAGAATTCGACATTTAATCGATAAATTGGAACGATTATTTTTTAATCATCAGCAAACTTGCAACCTCGTCGTTAAGGATTTCTTTTTCAAATGTGCAAATAAAATTTTAAATAAAATTGACCCCAAACATTATGCTTGTGGAATTTCACTTATTACTATTTCCATTTTGATATCAAATCATTTACTTGAAAACTCATTCTTCGATTATATAAGTGGTATCTAAGTAATCTAAAAATATTCGGATCAATATTCAATAAATTAATCGCATTCAAAATAGCATCAAAAGATATAGAGTCAAAAGCTTTTGAGATATCTATAAATAGGATAATTGCATCTAGCATTTTCTCATCTAGTGTAATTATATGTTTCCACATAGAAAGCATATTAGTAATTGTCGATCTATCTTTCGTAAAGCCATGTTGACTTGTATAAAAATCAACCTGGAATATGCATTCTAATTGATCTAGTATCAGTTGTTCTACTGTTTTCAAAAATGAAGGGATAATAGAGATTAGTCTATAATCATTGGCGCACGTTGGCTTACTTACTTTTGGCAACGGTTTGGTTACTATCGTTAGTATATCGATTGGTAATTTCCCATTCTTCAAAATTCTATTTATAAAATTGCAGAGCGCATTCATAAAATTTAAGGGTAATTGAAGTAGGTTATCAATCGAAATACCAAGGTGATCTTTTTGTTTTTTTATTCATTTCAATATTACATGCTCAGTCGATAACAAGTCCTAGTTCCTGGTCACCCGAAAGATCAGTAGATCCATGAAATTGCTTTCATTCTTGGATTTTTTTAGAGATTAATTATTCCCTTACATTGGTTTATAGCTGTAGAGATCCGTGCACATGATTAATCCCAGCTTTTTCCCGATGGGTGATAAGAAGACTAATGCGAATGATCACATGTATAAAAAAAAACACCGCGGGAATCATACGAGTCCAACTGACGTGCTCAAAACTAAATAAAATTAAATGAAAACACCTAGCCAAACAACTGTCCCGGCAAAAGTAAGAACATTGTTCTCAAAGTTGTCTCTCATGCACAAATCAATTAATACAGTTACATCTGTACCTATGTACAGAACTTCATCAAAATAACGCTCCTCATAAAAAAATATCTTACACACTGTAGAGGTTAATTTAATCTCTGGACATCAATTAACTCCTCATATAAAAATAAATCAATTTTATTTTTGGACATTTGATGTTATCGCTGGTTTCGTAAAACAATATTGTAATTTTTGAAAAATATTGTAATTTTTTTTGGAAGTTCTTCTGTTGATATTTTTGAAGTTTTTGACTTGTCTTGTCGAAGGAAAATGAGAGAGTTTTGATCTGAGTTGCTGAATTGCACAAGCGGGACACTGCGTGGTTCCATCTCCGACTCTTTATTAATAAATCTTTGTAATCTTCTTGTCGATTGTTCTTTTTAATTCTCAGCGAAAAGAACCGCGAATTTGCTTTGGTTATTTAAAGTGTATATTTTTTTAAGGTCTCAATCATTCCGGTTCAGTAACCTGTGGATATCAGCGTATCCTGGTAAGCTTACTTATTTAATATAATATATCAATTGCAAGTAATTTAATAATATTATGTCTGGTTTATTAAATACTGAGGATACAGAGCAGTTGGCTAGTGGACTTAAGGATTGTAGCTTAAGAGATAGTTCAGAGGAACTTAAGTGTTCCAAGATAGATGATCATTCCGCATATATGGATTTTCCCGGCCTGGCATCCAAGAGACCCCCTTATGGAAGTGACCAAAGGGCCTCTACAACACAAGCAATTATTCTTTCACAAATGTCTGAATTGAAATGAATATATGCAACCGAATGAAAATACCTGATGAAATAAACATAGTCACTGTTAAAAGTTGTCACTGAAAATAAATGGATAAAATTCGTGTAAAGACTTCAATGACAAAAATTCACAACAATTTGTTCACTGTTTGCTATGTTTTTAACTTATGTCATTATAATAATCCATTCGGATAGGCATAGTTAAATGCGAACAGTAAATCCCTTGCGTAAGCTGCGAATAATCCAACTGAGCGAAATCAATCCACTGTGACTCAATAATCCACCGCATGTTCCATGCGTATCGCGCGCGGGTGTATTTATTTAATAAACAACCCTATTGTAACGACACAAATCAATGGCCGACATATTGCGTAAATTAAATTCAAATTTATTTACGTTGCACCAATGAGAAAAAAGCGAAATTGCCGTTTAACCACGTTTAACCAATAGTGTGCAAGTAGACATATTGCATGCTATTTAAGCACGGTAATTTACCATGCAAGTCAGTTGTGGCATTTGCATTCTACCTGCTTCACGCGTGTGCGTTCTGTCGGCTGTCAATACCTACGCTGGTGATTTGATAGTTTCACCAACAACTAACTACATCCGTGACTCATCTTGTTGCGGTATACCGGAGAGACGAGCCAATTAAGTGCAGAACCTGCAGGACGCTATCCACATAGTGATTACAGCTCAACCACGGGAGCGACAACTCAACCAGAGTCCACCCAAGGCTCTAGGGCATCTTCAAACTCTGAAGACTTCAAGAGAACGCATTACCAGGCCCTCTTAAGGGCCCCCATATCAGTAACTAATCTCTATTCAGAGCACCTTAACCGAGTTTGTAACGTCGTACGGCATTTACTTGAAGCCGGGGCGTTTACACTATTTATTACAAATAAAATTTCAGTTCAAGAAATCTCAATTAAAATTGCTTGAATCTAACAGAGATTGTTTCTAAAATCACAGTAAAGAGAAATATTGTGTAAGAACCGAGTTAGATTATTTGACCTTAAAGAGCACCATATTTGTCAAAATCGAACATCGTTTGGTTGTAACGCGGAGCCGCATGTTACAACATATCAAATTGACAAATACTTCCTCCAATTCACAGAAAAATTCATATTTAGTTTAATCCACAGGTAATATGAGCTTTAATTTCTTCTTATATTTACTGTTATCCGTGAAGAGTTTGTATCCTAGTCTATGATTACTCTTTAGTTTGCCCAAATAATTCTTTCTGATCTCTGACGGATTATCACCAGTGATGAATCTTACCTCATTTTTTAATACTATTGATAAGACTACACTTCATTATATTATCTTGTTTATTCTTAATTTACATAATTTCCTATTGATTCGCTTCGGTATAATATCCATAAACGCAGATGCCTAAAATATATCAGATAAAAACGTCATAACGGAAGAAACAAATTCATCATTGTTCATGATATATATACTTTCATAATCAATCATTATGCTTAACTCTCTGAAAAGATTCCGGTTGATTCTGGGACATTGAACGTGTGCATTCTCAAAATTAAGTTTCTGTGTTTTGTTGCTCAAGATGATCCACTGCAATATAAATTGTTTGTGATACAATTCTTTGAAACAGTTTACAGCATCATAACTTTGTGATTTAACCACTTCAATTTCTAAGTATCCATTATCTAACCATTTTGAACCTCTAGTTGATTCCTTTATAATCTGCTAGAGATCATGATTAGAAAAAAATTAATTATTTCACAGTCATGCGACTTATTAAAATCGCTTACCACCACATTATAACCATGACAGCCAAATAGATTGGAAAGAATTATTAAATATTTGTTTATCATATACGGCGTCTGTATACCGCGGTTAGGATCAGATTATCGATTTTTATAGATATGAAATCAATGAAAGTACTATATTCACTTGTATGTAACACTTTCGCATTTAATATCGATTTACAATAAATTAGTACTCATCCACCTCTTTTATCCAGCGATCTGTCTTTTCTAAATAAAGAATAATAAGGAATTTCAAATTCGTGGTTTTCAATGTCCTTGCTGTGCCAAGTTTTAGATAATATTTTAAAATCAAAATTGTTACTTATTTCAAAATTACACAACAAATGTTTTTGTTCTTAACACTTATAAAGTTGGCATAAAATAAAGTATATGTAGTATACGACTTATCTAAACAGTTATCGGTTTTTAATGGTTCAACTTTTGTGGTTTTTTTATTATTCTTTTGCTGGGTTTTGAGGCTATACGTCTCCTCTCCCCGCTGTCCACATTATTCAGTAATGATACATCGTTTTTTGTAATTTTGAATCACTTGATGAACTCCTTATATTAGTTTGCTCTGAAGTAAATGGTTTCCGCTCCTGATTGTTCTTTAGCTATTTATCTTTTGCCAATTTCTGTTGGAGGAATGTTGTGTCACGCCCAATAAATATGCCTTGAAAATTAGTGTGCTCACCATTCTTTTTATTGATGGCTTTAATCTGCATATTCGTAGACCTTTTTGATAATTTTATCACAACAGGCCTTGGACGATCAGTCAATTTTCCCACCCTATAACATTTATCTATATTAGCTTCCGTTGTGTCCTTGATTAAAACATTAATTTCTCAACGTCCTTTACGTCGGCATGGTGGAGATACCCGGAATTTAACAAGGGTGAAGAACTAATATATGCAATTGTGTATAAGGTGTTATGCTCTTAGTAACAAATTTGTTCAAATATGACCACAAAGATAAATCATAAACAGAATGGACGGAAGATATAAACTCGTGCACATTCGTTTCTTCCTTACTGGCGACTCATCAGTAGGAGCCGGAACAACGCCTTTTACTCACTATATATTTGGTTGAGGAATGTGGGAAAACATGGCGGTACAAATTCCTATACGAATATGTAAACCTGTTGTAGTAAAGCTAAATCTATGTAAATTCTTCGACAAAGCGACATAAAAGTTAACTAATTATATATAATATATATACCAAGTTACTAACGGGCACCAACACAAAGGCTATCGTGTCAGTACCCGACATTAACATTATGTTACCGGAAAGACACATGGTACCAACACCATGTTTGAAACCCTTCGTATTGTTACAATGTGCCGACTCGGCAACCATTATGTTAGTACCATATACAATTTTGATATCATATTGTTGATTTGGAATTGGAGTTCCTTCCCGTGATATCAATACGTGTAATAGTTTGTGATCAATTCATTAATTTATATCAATAATCAGTAGTGAAATATTCAGTTACAGGAATTCCGATGTATCTTTAGACGAACAAAGCATTGGCATACATACTCTTAACAAAATCTCAAGATAAAAGAATATTAAAGCCAACAAAGAAAAGCCATAAGTTTCAACAATTTAAACAAAGAATATTCCAAAGAATTCGACTCCAAAAGTGTAACAATATTTTCAAAACATGCGGTAATATCTAGCGTCTAAAATAAAAATTGACTAACTTTTGTATTGGATGTTATTTAATTCCACATACACCCTCATGCTTAAGACGTGTTCTCATACAAAATGTTAGTCATTATACTTTGGTTTATTGACATTGCATCCAGAACGAGTTTCTCTATGTCGTGCTGGTACTTCAATAGATTTCATTTTCATATAGTGTCGATCTCTTTCATCTGTTCTCTTGGATTTATGCTTCACTTCTTTTTCTCGTTTGTTTGTCTCTTTCCTCATTTCCAACATTTTTGAGTAAGATCTCGTCTCAGCCTCTAGGGGTATTGTTGGGTATTTTTCCCTAGTCTACTCCTCCATCCAGGTAAACTTTGAAACGATGCTATCTAGTGCTACACAATTTTTTAACATTTTCTTCTATTTATGCATGTTTATCCGTCATTAGATTGGCTTTGAATGGCACTTTATAAAATGAAGTCAGACAGTTTCGTCTGTTCTTCTTGGTTATGTCTATATGTGACGCCAGCTATAATTATCATGATACAAAGCATTGTGACCTTGAACGTCTAGTCTTGAGTGAAGCTAAACGACTCATTTTATCATTTAGTCATATCTAAAATCCACTTGACTGAGCTAGAGTTTCATTCAAAACAACTTGTAATGTATTCTATAATATCTCCAGGTAACCTCAATGGCTTTCCATAAACAATCGGTTGTCCTGTTGTGACGATATTGTGCATCGTGTTGGAGACATGTAGCTCTGACTTGCTGAGATCAAACAGCGACTTGTGTTCGTAAATTGTTGCTGATATCTCTGCTGAATGATGCATTGGGGTTGTCTGAATGACCTGTAACTCCAAACGCCCGGAGTCTAGTGTCCAAAAACTTTGCTCAATTCTGGTGAAGAGATCAATGATATCTGTATTGGCAAGATAATCAATGAGCCAATATTTCAACAGGAAGTTAAGGTCTATTATGTTGTGTATGACCTTGGCGACGATAAAGTTGAGAGAAAATCCACGTCGTAAACATATGTTGAGTGTGCGATGCCGGCAACCATAAGTAGGAATGGGCTCCGCTGTAGCTGTTGCGAGTAACACGGCTAAAGACACCTCGGCCATGGAATCATCCTTGAGAACTGAAACTGCTGCATCTGTGTCTACGGTGAATTCTTCTTCAGTTCTGAAATCTAGATGATGCACAAATTAATCGGGTTGATTGCCGGGTTATGTAAGCAAATAGGATTTTCATTGTTAATGGCTTTGTCGGTTTCGCTCTCTATGTGGCTTATTCGACGTGGACAATAGGAGTCAATGAGAATGATGTCAAATTGTAAGAGATTGCTTTCCAGTGGCAACTTTGATGCCGTTAATGCGCAGAAAGTACGGTCTTCTACTTTCTGCGCCATGCGTTTTTCGATCCTGACGCACCACATCGCTTATTTTCTTAGAACTAGCGCGTTAATTGTGGAAATTGGCACTCATTCATGAATTATTCAAAATAGTGGAGACAGATTTGAGAGGAATAAAAGTTTTGGTGATTGTAACACCAGCTCTTGGGGGCGTTTTTATTTAAAAATTGCGGGGATTTGGGTCGCCTCTTATTGTTATTTCGTGTTTGGGTTGGGAAAGTAGATCGTGCGATTATTTGATTCAGCTCAGATTTTCCTATGGCTAATCCTTCTAGAACTTTAGCCATTTTCGCAATTATTCTCACTAAGGAAGTGACCCTATCATTCTGCGTGGAAGGACAAAACTATGACTAATTTAACTTAGGTTCTAAAAACCAAAATTCTAATTCGAGTCTTTCTGATAATTCATCTATAGAGTGAGATTGTAGGAGGTGTTGCGGGGTAACGGTATATTTACTGATGCTATGATATTCCTACATATGCCTGGTAGCTGATGTCGAAAGAAATCGGGTTCGTGTGACGTGTTTAATATCATGTTAAACGCGGCTCCACGTTACAATCCAACGATGTTCAATTTTGACAAACACAGTGCTTTTTAAGTTCAAATAGTCTAACCGTGCCTTTACACAATATTTCTCTTAACTGTGATTTTAGAAACAATCTCTGTTAGTTTCAAGCAGGTTTAACTGAGATTTCTTGAACTGCAATTTTATTTGTAATGAATAGGGTTTTGTTTATTAAATAGACACACCCGCGCGCGATACGCAGGAAACATGCGGTGGATTATAGTGCCATAGTGGAATTACTCTTCTTCTTTGAATTGTTCGAAGTTTATACAAGTGATTAACTGTTCGTATATAATTATACGTATCAGAATTTCAGAGTACAATGGATTATTATAATTAAATAAGTTAAAACCATAGCAAACAGTGGATTTATTATTTGTGAAGTTTTTTTGTTGAAGTGACAACATTTACCAGTGACTTTATTTATATCATCATATATTTTCAATCGGCTGGCACACGTAGAAGTCCAATAAATAGAGGACAAGTTGTGCAGCAAATGTATATTTAGAAGTTGAAGCGTTGAACTCACACGGTTATGATATAGTAAACTAATTCAAAGAATTGGATCATAAACAAATTATTTTACAATGAAAACTTTCGAGTAGTAAAGCACAGAAAATTAAATTTGAAAATACACACGTGCAATGTTCCAGAATCAACTGGAATTTTTTTAGAGAATTAAGCTTATTTATTGATTATGAATGTTTTTATATCATGAAAAATGACGAATTTGTTTCTTCTGTTTCAACGTTATTATCTGATATATTTAGGGCCTCAACATTTACGGATGTTATACCAAAGCGAATCAATAGGAAATTATGTAAGCTAAGAATCAAACGAGATAATATAATGAAATGTAGTCTTATCAATAGTATTAAAAAATGAGGTTAGATTTGATTGATAAAGAAATTAATTCATCACTGCTGATAATCCGTCAAAGATCAGAGAGAATTATTTTGGCCTAACTGAAGAGTAATCCTAGACTTGAATACAAACTCATCACAGACTACAGTAAATATAAGGAAAAATTAAAGCTTATATTACCTGTGGGTAAAACTGAGTATGAATTTCTCTGTGAATTGGATGAAGTATTTGGCAATTTGATATGTAATCCACAGAACGAAAGCAATTTCATTGACCTACCTGATCCTTCGGGAGACCAGGATCTAGGACTTGTTATTGACAGTGATGCATTGATAGTAGTAATGTTAAAAATATAATCAAAAAAACAAAAAGTTCACCTTGGTTTATCGATTGATAACCTACTTCAATTACCTTTAAATTTTATGAATGCGCTCTGCAATTTTATAAATAGAATTTTGAAAAATGGGAAATTACCAAATGATATACTGACGATATTAGCCAAACCGTTGCCAAAAGTAAGTAAGCCAACGTGCGCTAGTGATTATAGATTAATCTCTATTATCCCTTCTTTTTTGAAGATAATAGAACGATTGATATTAAATCATTTAGAATGTACGTTGCCGACGGATTTTGATATATGCCAACACGGCTTTACGAAAGATAGGTCGTAAACTACTAATATGCTCTCTATGAGGAAACATGTAATTACATTAGATGAGAAAATGTTAGATGCATTAATTGTATTTACAGATATCTCAGAAGCTTTTCACTCTATATCTTTTAACGCTATTTTGAATGCGATTAATATATTGAATATTGATCCGAATATTTTTTGATTACTTAGATACTATTTATATAATCGAAGAATGAGTATTCAAGTAAACGATTTGATATCAAAATCGAAAAGAGTAACAACTGGAATTCCACAGGGATCAAGTTTGGGGCCAATTTTATTTAAAATCGTATTTGCACATTTGGAAACTCCACCCCAGGCTATCTTCTTAACTAACCTCGTAGGGTTAAATCCATCAGGCAGCCATCTTCCACTCTACCTCTCTTGTCTTATTCTTTTCGTCTAGATTCACTAATACCACCTCTCAGCTCTTTCCTAACCCCATTATATCCACGTTGCGGATACTCTACTACGTTTTGCTCATCCAACTCTTTTCTTTCTTTCTTGTTTCAGCGGAGGACCGGAAACCCAACAGCCCTACCGATCCACCAACGGTTCGCTTCGGACTTCGACTCTCCCTGGTCTTATTTTAATCTCGATCACGTTCTACAGATGCCTGCGATCCTTGCAAGACTCGCTCGCCTCAATCCTGCCGACTCCATCAATTCATTCGTCACGACAACGGACTCCAACGGTCGACGTCTACCTCCGGGCCGCCATCTTTTCATCTTCATCTTCGTTTTCGATCTCACATTCACCTTGAAGATCTGATACTTCACGGACTATCTCCAATTGATCTTGTCTAGTCAAATGGAACTTCGCTTATATTTATTTTTCACCAGATTGAACTATCTTGATGTTAATGATAACTTTTCCCCTCCCCAACCCCTCCCCCTGCTATTAAATACTTTGCTAGTCACAATTCCACTCACCTCCACATATCCTACCCTTGATTTGCTATTTCAATGATTGGGCCAGTTGGCCTTTGATGCCAAATAAATGTATTATTATTATTATTATTATTATTATTATTATTATTATTATATTATTATCCTTAACGGTCGAGTTTGCAAATTCGCTGATGATTTGAAAATAATCTTTCCAATTGATAGAATAGAATAGAATAGAATATCTTTATTTGGATTCAAACCACACATATTCCATCAAATAATAAAATTGGAAATTGTACAATATATTTTAAAAAAATTATCACATCACAATAAATGTGCAATTAATATCATGTAGATAGGTATATCTCACTAGTTGTACAATACAATATATCAATATCAGAAAGTTCGACTGAAAAGAATAATATATACATTATCAAATTAGGAACAATTAATGTATAATTCAAGTGTAACATTATGCAAAAATTGAGAACCATGACTAGCAATTGATTGTATGTAATGTTAACTAATTAGAAGAAATAGTGCATAACATTTCAATTATAACAATACAAAACTTGGAAATAAAAATCTCTAGAAAATCTGTTTTCGATAACAATTATCCTTGTCTTTTATTCAACCATGAGAAAGTATTATCATAATCAAAAGAATAACAAATATCAGCAGAATTGCAGACTTTTTCAAGTTCAGTAGATAAAGTTTTAAAAGACATCTTAGATGGAGGCATTTCTCTAAGCCCCTTCGGCAATTGGTTATAAATTTTGTAGATTTTCGAGAAAGAGAATAACTTGCTCGCTACATTCCCCACCAAAGGAGGAGATATTGCCAAATGTCCAGATCTAGTTCCAACTTCATGACTCTTTCTTATCGGAGTCATATAGGCACCAGTCCACTGGTTCAAATGGAAAACTTTTATACAATAACACATCCTCCGAAACCACAGTGATTGCAATGACACAAACTGTAATCTAGAGGCGTATATAGTGCAAGAAATAGGACTAATATGTTTCACAACCTTTCTTTGTACAGCTTCTATATTATTAGACAAACCCTTTTTTAATGGGTTCCAAGTAGCGACAGCATATTCTAGTACCGGTCTAATCCATATTATATACATTTGAAGTTTTATATCATTTGATAAGATATTTCGATTTATTAGTGCCCATCTTTTCTTGGCACTGCCTACTATACTTTCAATATGTCTCTCAGCAGAAGCTGTACATTGAATAGTTATGCCTAAATCCTTAATTTCTTGCATAAGTTTAATCTCAAACACATCATTAATAACAGCATCATGAAAATAAACATAATTAAAGTTTGTTCTGTTCCCTATTTTTAAAGCTTTCGTCTTTTTATTGTTTATTCTCAGCCCTAGTGTGATCAAATATTTACTCAAATCATACAAATCTAATGTCACATTGTTTTTGGAGAATTCGACATTCTTTGGATCAATTGGGAAGATTATTTTTAAATCATCAGCGAATTTGCAAACTCGACCGTTAAGGATCTTAGTTTCCAAATTTGCAAATACAATTTTAAATAAAATTGGCCCCAAGCTTGATCCCTGTGGAACTCCACTCGTTACTCGTTTCGATTTTGATATCAAATCGTTTACTTGAATACTCATTCGTCGATTATATAGATAGTATTTAAGTAATCTAGAAATATTCGGATCAATATTCAACAAACTAATCGCATTCAAAATAGCATCAAAAGATATAGAGTCAAAAGCTTTTGAGATATCTATAAATACAATTAATGCATCTAACTTATTCTCGTCTAATGTGATTACATGTTTCCACATGGAAAGCATATTGGTAGTTGTCGATCTACCTTTCGTAAAGCCATGTTGACATAGGTCAAAATCAGCCGGTAACATACGTTCTAAATGATCTAGTATCAATCGTTCTATTATCTTCAAAAACGAAGGGATAATAGAGATTAATCTATAATCACTGGCGCACGTTGGCTTACTTACTTTTGGCAACGGCTTAGCTACTATCGTTAGTATATCGATTGGTAATTTCCCATTCTTCAAAATTCTATTTATAAAGTTGCAGAGTACATTCATAAATTTTAAAGGTAATTGAAGCAAATTATCAATCGAAATACCAAGGTGATCTTTTTGTTTTTTTGATTTGATTTTTAACATCAATTTTATCAATTCATCACTGTCAATAACAAGTCCTGGTTCCTGGTCTCCCAAAGAATCAGATGGTTCTATAAAATCTCTCCCATTCTGTGGATTGCATATCAAATTGCCAAATACTTCCTCCAATTCACAGAGAAATCCATACTCAGTTTTATCCACAGGTAGAATAAGCTTTAACTTTTCCTTGTATTTACTGTAATCTGTGAGGAGTTTGAATCCTAATCTAGGATTACTCTTCATTTTGGCCAAAATAATTCGTTCTGATCTTTGACGGATTATTAGCAGTGATGAATTAATTTCCTTATCAATGGAATCTAATCTCATTTGTTTAATACTATTAATAAGACTACACTTTATTATATTATCTCGTTTAATTCTTAGTTTACACAGTTTCCTATTAATTCGTTTCGGTATAATGTCCGTAAACGTAGCTGCCTGAAATAATATAGATAATAACGATGAAACAGAAGAAACAAATTCATCAGTATTCAAGAAATAAAAACTCTCATAATCAATCAGTTATACTTAATTCTCTAAAAAAATTCCAGTTGATTCTGGAACAGTGCACGTGTGCATTTTCATAATACTCCTTAACATCATTTTAATACTTTCTAATATCTCAGAGTATTCCGGTAAACAGCACTGGATACTCTCTAATGGAACCTGCACCGGAACGGTAGTATACATATTTACTACATCCAGGTAGTTCATCACTCTTCAATAATTTATATTTTCTAAAAATATCACAAGATAATAAGTGTTCTTTAATGTATAATCTGGAAAATAGGTGTATTTTATTAATTTATGGCATAGAAATTTGTACATTTTATAAGTTGAAGAATTCTGAACATTTACAATTAACCTAAGTGGATTATCTTGTTTATGAATCTTTTTTAAACCATGCACTCTGAGAGAGAATGTGTTCCTTTGTATTAATGAGTTTCTGAGTACTGAATATAATTCTCCAGACCAAATAATTTATTTCATTAAGGTCTTAACCTCACCTTGTAACTTATGTGTTGGATCTTTATTTATTGCATTATAAACTTTATCATTTAATTGCACTAACAATTTATCACACCCAATCCCTCTGATTCGTTAACACAGTAGCTCCAATTTTATTTACTTTAATACATATTACCTTAATAGGAAACAAATATGATCTCAATCTTATCAATTCATAAATGGGCTTACGTTTATCCTCTCTATGTTCTAACACCAATTTGGCAACAACCAATTAAAATTTAGTTTCATCTTTTTTTCAGAGGAATTAGATGATCTTAACTGTCTCGGTTATAATTTTATTCTTAGGTATGCACTATATAGGAACGGCCGTGTTCAGTCCCAGGTTAAGTATTATCCTATTATTATACTTGTGATCCATCGATGATAACTTAATCATCCGTTTAGACACAGCAGAATAGTTTGGAATATTTCTTCCAGGCCTATGGATTCCCAGGTTTGCTAGTTTCTTCTCATTTCCCTTTCTAACCTTTTGAATTTCTTTATTCCTAGCCTTATCAGTGAACTCTTCTATATATTTAAGGTCCATTGAATTTAATGTGAAGAGAAACTTTGATCTTATTTTAGTTTTCTCTCTAATTAGTTCATATTTTCTTTTTTCTTGATTTTTTACTAATAATTTAATTAAATGTACAGAAAGTTCCTGTTTCAATATATTTCCAAACCCATCCAGCTGACATGGTAGTGATTATCTAAAGCCTTTTGTTACAACATTGAAAATTAAACATTATTTCAAGAATGATGTATTTTCCACTTGCCTTCCAATTTGTATTTTCATCCATTTGTATTTGCTGAACAGATTGATTACTATCCCGTCGTATAACTGTTTTAATTAATGCCTAAATTTCGTTTTACATTGCGCAGCGCGGTCAGCATTTGATTTGATTCCGCAATTTTTTTGTGCGGCACCACTGATAGCACTCGTAGGTCGGTAAAATCTTGAACTTCCTTCATCTTCAGATGATGTAATTTTTGGCCTCAATTGATGGGTTCTCACTTGTCCCTTCTTCTTTAAGCCTTCAATTAGCTGTTTGTCTGAATATGACGTTGTATCAAGATTTTCCATTGTTCCTTGTCCAATATTTCGAGACCTCATTTCCAGTCTCATCTTCAGGGTTGACGCAATACGCACAGGAGTAAAACACAACTTGTCCCGCACAAGAAAAATGCGGTCAAATCCACAACAAGAATTTAATTATGTTTATTTTCATGATTCTGAGATTAATGATTTATTTGAGATTAAGCTTATGCAAGAAATTAAGGATTTATGCATAACTATTCAATGTACGGCTTCTACTGAGAGACATATTGAAAGGATAGTAGGTAGTGCCAAGAACAGATGGGCACTGATAAATAGAAAAATCTTATCGAATGAAATAAAAGTTAAAATGTTTATAATATGGATTAGACCGATTAGGCCGCTACTTGGAATCTATTAAAAAGGGTTTGTCCTAAAAGATAGAAGCTGTACAAAGAAAAGTTGTGAAAGGAATTAGTCCAATCTCCTGCACTATATACGCCACTAGATTACAGTTTGTATCACTGCAACCTTTATGGTTTAGGAGGATGTGCTATTGCTTAAAAGCTTTCCATTTGAACCAATGGACTAGTGCCTATATGAATCCAATAAGAAAGAGTCATGAAGTTGGAACTAGATCTGGTCATTTTGCAATACCTCCACTATTGGTGGGGAATGTTGCGAGCAAGCTATTCTCTTCAGTTGTGACCAGAAGGGTAAACCAAAGGCAGCATGAACGGAAAGTATAATCTCGTATACTTTCCGTTCATGCTTCCTTTGGTTTATCCTTCTGGTCCCAACTGAACTAATTTGTTACTAGGTTCGCAAAACCTAATACATACTTGCATATATATTAGCTCTTCGCAACAAACAGTATTTAAGCTATTCTCTTTTTCAAAAATTTACAAAATTTACAATCAATTGCCAAAGGGGCTTAGATAAACGCCTCCATCTAAGATGTCTTTTAAATTTTTATCTACCGAACTAGGAAAAATGTATAATCCTGCTGGTTTTTTTTTATTTTGATTATGATAATACTTTCTCATGGTTAAATAAAAGAGAGGATTAATTTTTATCAGCAGCATAACTTCTCGAGATTCTATCTTCAAGTTTTGTAATATTAAAATTGAAATGTTATGCATTATATCAGAATAGAATAGAATAGAATATCTTTATTTGGATTCAAACCACACATGTTCCATTAAATAATAAAATTAGAAAATGTACAATATAAAAAGATATCACATCACATATATATGTGCAATTAAGTGTACTGTACAGTTTATCGGCATCTGAAAGATCAGCTGTAAACAGTGATAGATTCTTAATCAAAATTGAAAATTTAAGTTATAACTCGAATATTACATTTGTTGCTGAAACAATTAATCTTGGCTTTTATTTAACCATGAAAAAGTATTATCATAATCAAAATTAAAAATATCATCAGGATTAAACACTTTTTCTAGTTCGGTAGATAAAAATTTAAAAGACATTTTAGTTGGAGGCGTTTCTCTAAGCCCCTTTGGCAAGTGATTATAAATTTTGTAAATTTTTGAAAACGAGAACAGCTTGCTCGCAACATTCCCAATCAAAGGTGGAGATATTGCAGAATGACCAGATCTAGTTCCAATTTCATGACTCTTTCTTATGGGATTCATATAGGCACCAGACCACTGGTTTAAATGGAAAACTTTTATACAATAGCACATTCTCCGAAACCATAAAGGATGCAGTGATACAAATTGTAATCTAGTGGCGTATATAGTGCAGGAGATAGGACTAATTTGTTTCACAACTTTTCTTTGTACAGCTTCTATTTTATTATTATTATCATCATGTTAATCAACAATACATACAATCAATTACTAAACATGGTTCCCTTTTTTTTGTAAAATTTTACACTCGAATTATACATTAAATTTTCCTTTTTTGATAAAGAATCTATCACTCTTTACAGCCGAACTTTCTGATGCTGATAAATTGTACAGTACATCTAATTGCACATATTTATGTGATGTGATATCTTTTTATATTGTACCGTTTTCAATTTTATTATTTGATGGAACATGTGTGGTTTGAATCCAAATAAAGATATTCTATTCTCTTCTATTCTAAAATGAAGCAGCTTGTTTAAGCAAATCCAGATTTAAGCGTAAATAAACTGAAAAATATGCCCTAAGACAGCAATCACGCGTAGCGCACAGTAGGAGATATCAAACGTGTTAATTTCAAGCATGGGAAATGCACCGTGCTTATATAATTTTGCAAGCGTATATTTGCACGCCATTGGTTAACGGAAAAATTTACTTGTCTTAATAGGTGGCGCGTAAATTAAATTTGAATTTCATTTAGGCAATATGTCGGCGAATTTTTCTGAGCCGTTTCACTAGTTACCAATGTGTTTTAGCCCTCTTTTGGGTTAGTTAAACTAAGATGGATCTCTCATTGTTTTCGACAGCATAATTCGTTATATGCAACTTCATCTTATATTGTGTTGTGTTATAACATTCCCACGTGTGGAAATGAAGCATTTTGTGATTACTTTTCAAATACACTTAATTACATTTATGAACAGTTACTAGTAAATTTTATTTTTTACGCATGATTCTGCTACATAGTCTTGGAGATATTGGGCCTCTGTAAGGTGCATCCCTCCATTACATTTTTATTGTTGTATAATTTTTTAATTGGAATTAGTGTGTTCTCGCCTGAATGTATATCATAATTTTATGATAACAAAAATGGAGCGTCTTATACGATGTAAACTTTTCTAATGCTTATATGAGTTTTTAATATCAGTGTACTCGTTTAACCTTCCATATTTATACGATTTAATATAATAATATAATATAATACATTTATTTGGCATCAAAGGCCAACTGGCCCTACCATTGAGATAACAAATCAAGGGTAGGATATGTGGAGGTGAGTGGAATTGTGACTAGCAAAGTATTTGATGGCAGG
>JAQBSW010010506.1:0-23955 GCA_029291075.1 Eudiplozoon nipponicum | reverse complement strand
AAGACCGCAACCTTGATTATAATAATTGTTATCACCACCCGCGCAACCAATGTTCGTTTAATTATATAAATGTTCATTTCAATACCACTTCCCCATGTAATGTGGTGTCTGTTCAGTAATGACAGATTGGGCATGGTTAGTTGGAACTTTGGGTCTAAATGGATGCCATATGAGCTCCACCTAAAGGAAAAATTGACTAACCAAGTTACATTAGTTAGTATATAACTGAAAATTGTGTGAGTGTAGTGTGCGGCAGGATAGCTCAGTGGTTAGAGCACCAGATTCCGAAGCAGACGTGCCCAGGTTCGTATCCTGTCCGCGGCAAATTCTGGCCAGTACTTGATGAGTTCCCAATAAGGACGAAACCGGTCTACTGGATGAATTGCCTTTTCTACACTATACAATTCTTAGTTTATACTGACATATGTAAGTAATTAATGGGTCAGGTGTTTATATCAAGACCGCAACCTTGATTATAATAATTGTTATCACCACCCGCGCAACCAATGTTCGTTTAATTATATAAATGTTCATTTCAATACCACTTCCCCATGTAATGTGGTGTCTGTTCAGTAATGACAGATTGGGCATGGTTAGTTGGAACTTTGGGTCTAAATGGATGCCATATGAGCTCCACCTAAAGGAAAAATTGACTAACCAAGTTACATTAGTTAGTATATAACTGAAAATTGTGTGTAGTGTAGTGTGCGGCAGGATAGCTCAGTGGTTAGAGCACCAGATTCCGAAGCAGACGTGCCCAGGTTCGTATCCTCTCCGCGGCAAATTCTGGCCAGTACTTGATGAGTTCCCAATAAGGACGAAACCGGTCTACTGGATGAATTGCCTTTCTACACTATACAATTCTTAGTTTATACTGACATGTGTAAGTAATTAATGGGTCAGGTGTTTATATCAAGACCGCAACCTTGATTATAATAATTGTTATCACCACCCGCGCAACCAATGTTCGTTTAATTATATAAAGTGTAAACTTATTGTTTGACATTTTATTTAACTGTGAATTAATAAGAGAGATGGGTAATCATAATAAGCTAATGATTGAAGCTTGACATAAAACATACCTTTGATAGATATAAAAGTAAAAATCCACAAAATGAAACAATTAATGTAGCTGTAAATAGGTTAGTATGTGTGTAGAATGTGACAGAGATGGCACAATAGATAGTCCTCAGTCTGCAAACAAAATGTGTTCCCGTACGAGCTCCATACGCGGCTAATTCTTTATGGTACTTGACAAATTCCCAATAAGGAAGTAACTGATCTTCCAAATGTGTTACCATTGCAAATTCATGCAAGTTTTATTTTAATCTGATTATATATATATATATATATATATATATATATATATATATATATATATATAGGCAGCATGAGCTTTTAATAAAATTCATTGTACCCTTCCTGTGTGCAAAAACAAAAAGAAATTTTATCAGATACAAGAAACATTTCTTTCTCATAATCTCCTCAAGTATCTACTAATGAACATATCTTTATATATAAATTGGAAAGCAAAACAAGATAGAAATATGTGAACATAGAGAGAGTGTGAAAAACGGAAACCAATCAATTGCGTGCGTCACATCCAGTTCAAGCTCAATGCCTGTACATGCTTCTTCTGCTTGCATAAATCAGGCTGCAATTTGTTTATCCATAAGGCTTCGTATGTGGCTAGCTCCCTTTTGTTTTTGCATTTATTAACTACTTTGAATGCTACGTCTGGAGAACATAGTGCAATAATTCGATGATGTGTTGCGTAATTTGATTTAATAATGTGTCATAGTTGCATGCAGTTCTACCCTCGCCTCTTCTTAACTTAAATGTGCTCATGATTTCACAAAACAACATGAGACTACAGTCTTGGTGAGAAAATAATTCGTACAACATATTCAAGCAATTGAATCTTATACTTATACGATCATCGGTTGCGCGAGGGGTGATATTAATTATTTAAATCAAGTTTGGGATCTTGATATAAAATCTCATTTCATTATATATATATATATATATATATATATATATATATATATATATAATGGGATTTGTATTTATATCAAGATCGCAACCTTGATTTAGAAAATTTGAATCTTATGCAAACTTCGATTCAGAAATTAAAATTTCGAACTAGTAATCAACAACGGCGTGAGACTCGGAGTTAAAAAGATGCTCTGGGATAAACTGTCAAACGGATTGTTCTTGGAATTTTGAATGGTTTTCATGTAGCTGTCATAAAACTAAGCTCATTGATAAGCACATTGGATTACGAACCAAAATGAATGCTAATAGGTTAAAACAAATAAATAAGCGATCACTGTAAATGAAGTGTGTGCAATAGAATAAAGTTTCTGTAGATGCCGGGAATTGATAGGAATATATAGTTGGGCTCATGTCTGCGAGCTAAATTCACACGAAACTTACTATAGTTTTCCCATGTTTAGCGGCAGGTCAGATAAAATTAGATTGATATTTATTTTGAAATAAAAAACTGGATTTAAATAATATTTATCATTATTCGCGTTACCAATGATTGTTTAAATGATAAGAAAATTTCTTGGAATTATCACGCATATAGCGAATTGATAAAATTCTCAGTAGGTCTGAATTAATGGCACACCGTGTAGCAGTCATTTCCTTTATCATTAAATTGACTGAACCATAGTCACTAGGATGATTTTGAGGAATTTTCCCGTTTAAACCTGAACGTGATATAGTAATAGATATGGCAAACAATTTATGTTGTCTAACACGGTGTAGAATACTATATTGTTTTCTGCAAAGAGCTAATATTTATTTAGTTGAGTATTGGTAATTGCGCACCTGTTAAAAAATTAATTTAAATACGATTCGAAGGGTATACCAAAGTCAACAGGAACAAAAATTTTAATCTCGTGAACATGTAGGTCGTGCGTTGTCTTATTAATATAAATTGCGTTTGCTAACTTATGCAATGCCAAGTTTAAACTGGCAACGTATATATTAATAAAATCCTGCCATTATAATTTATTTTAATATCGTTTCCTCGATTGACAGGGTGTCCATTCTGAAATGAAAGATGACGGGTGGCTATTTGCATCTTTATATGGAGAGTGATAAAAATAAAAGAAGAAAATACTGACCAAAAAACCCATAACTGAATATTTCAAGCAATGTGCAGTTTCAGTGGCGTAGTGGTAGATAAATCCTGCGAAAAACACTTTACGAGTTTTCAACATGGACGAAACAGGTCTACTTGGTGAATTGCCTTTGGTACAATTTTCAATGTTTAGTTTCAAATGAAAACATATATAAACAACATTTATATATATATATATATATATATATATATATATATATATATATATATATATAAATTTTGTTCTCTGACGTACTAGCATTCCATGTGCTCCAATAATGGCATATCGCAGTCGAAAGACATTATCGTTGAAGACAATCCTTAGCTTTCATTATTATATTTATTCTTTCTTGTTTGAATTAGCAGTTCATTCATTTGAATCTTTAATGAAAGCGCTAGCAGAAGACAAAAATTCAAAATTTCCGCTAATTTTTTCATATTCTATATTTAAGACATTCAAACCAAGGGCAGTTGAATTACAGCAATGTAATATTAATTCTTAAAATGTATGGCAATTTAAGTTGCAATATTGTAATAATTTTCAAAGATTGAATTACCTCCTCCAACAGCCCGTTGTTGTATTTGCTGTCTATCAGACAGTTGTGATAATCTCTGGATATCTTTTAATTTTGGCACGCCAATGTGCTCCAGTTCAGCTGTTTTTGATGTGCTCTTTGACGTGTTGCCAATAGTTTCTTTGCCATATGCAGACTGATCATCAGTTTTTCGTGACCAATCAAGCGTATTCGATGAGAGACTGGAACAAGTGCTTGGCGAATACCATCTACTTTTCTGTGCAAAATTGATACCCAGGTGCTTGGCCTGCTGAGTGAGTCGACAGGGAAGCAACGGCAAAGCCGTTAATTGTGATTGGCTGACAGATAGTTTCGATTGGTGATCAGTGCCAGCATCATTGACAACATCACCTTTGTTTCCAAACATTCTATCATGGAAAATTTGTTGTGATTCCGTGCGATTGTCCAATCGAGTGGCAAAGTAGTGATTCCGGCTGTTTGTTGAATCTTCATGACATGGCGCCGTCGAGTTGCACCTGTTGTATTTCTGTTTCGTCGTGTCTGAACTTCTTTTGCATGAGCACTGACGTGAAAATTGATGCGTTGATCGATCTTCGAATTGTGACTTACTTTTGTCTGATTCGGTAACTTCTTTTTCATTATCAATCTCCAGCATATCGGAAAACATTCTTTTTCTGAGTGGCGAACTTCTAAGTGGAGACCAGGGCGATTTCAACGCATCATTTTGGGGGTTTGATAATGTCCTCATCGTCAGACACTTTTCATGCAGAGGAGGTCTATGCATACACTTCCCTATTGTTCTACCTATTTCATTTTCAATTTCAGCTCTGAAATATGTTGAAATATAGTATTCCATGCATGAAATAAATGTAGTTTTGGAAATTTTATGGAGGTTAACTAGAGTTAAGTCAATTGATGCCAGCCATGATTTAACAAAAATCAATACCAATATAAATCAATTACGCAAAATTGATATAAACAAAAACACTTTGTTTATATTTGGTCTGTTTTAGCATTTATCTGACACCAGTTTGACATGGCAACGCCAAATACCAATGGATGATGCCAAAGCGTGTAAAATATTCTAGCTCATAATATTTAGAACATCGAATTTTCTACAAAAATCAATCTATATGACTATACCATTATTAATTCTGGCAAGATCTCTTGATTGTCTCAATGGAGGCGAATGTCACGAAATTCTTAAGTAAATGCAACTCTACATCATTGTTCATGATCTTTTAATTTACACAAATATTAAAATTATGTAATTTTAAATCATGTTAAATTCTAAGAACACTGTAAATAAAATCATAACACGCCTCCACAGCGCGGGGAATGAGTTATAAGAGACTGAATTCAATGCTCACGGCTTAAAATACTGGCTGCGACAATTATGGTGACTCCTGATGAGTGACAAATAAGGGGGAAACCGGTCTAGTTAAGGAATGGCCTTTTTATATTATTTAATTTACATTGACAACATATTTTGAAATATGTATATAATTATAAAAGGAGCACAAATGTAAAATAATATAGCATAATATTTGTAGGATTTACTGTTGTATAAATACTGTCATGCTTAATTAAACTATGCACAAGATGAAAAGGAAATCAATCTAGTTTCTTTTGGCTTCATCGTGGTATGTTAAACTGCATTTCAGAACCCGGGACTATCTCTGAATCTGACACACTTACTGCAATTCTGAATTCTGAATCATTGTTTTATGTATGACTTGATGTAGACATCAGTAAAATTCATTACTATTAGAAGCCTCACGCATAATAAAATCCTTCATAAGATTTTAGGTACACTAGTTTAGATCAGGTAGTGAAATGCCTAAAATTTAAGATTTTGATGTTAAAATACTACTAGATGTTTCTGCAAATACTGAATACCGCGGAATTATGACTAAATGATTGCACAATGAGAGGTTTACCCAAAAGTTGTTTGCGTTTCTAGGCTAATATTTACACTTTATGCTCTCATAAATTCTGCCATTTTATGATTATGCAATTAGAGTAGTACAACAAGCTCACGATTATACCTGTCTGCATTTTGGAGCTCAGAGACAGAGTGTGTGCAAACAAATAACACTTCTTTAAAAAGGAAAAAAAATAATCTGCTATGGAGAATGGTTAAAATTAAGGAGAATAAAAGCTGATAAATCAATTTTACCTTTTACCAGATACACTACTGTCATTAACGATATTGCCCATAGCATTACTGTTAGTTATAACGTTATTGTTGGCAGTTTCATGTTGATCCAGACAACTAAGCACTTGTGGTGCAGTCTTGGAGGAATCCTGAGTCATCATCACTTTTGCAAGACCTTTTAGAACGGCCATTCTGGCTGTCAACTCATCGGATGACAGTGAGGCTAATGAATTAATCAGCACGGAAGTTAGAAACGACAATGATGCCAATGGCGGCAATGAAAATTGATGATCCATTTGACTCGGAGTGAGACTAGTTGTGTAAGGCCTAACATCTGTCATGTCATCGTTAATCGCACTCATTGATGATTGGGTATTAAATGCTGTACAACTAGGCACCGTAGGTGAGACACCTGGCGAAGTGCTAGAGCCTAAATCTGTTGGCTGAGCCGCGCCTGAAAAAGCACCAGATGCATCAAGTGGAAGGGTAGTATTTACTGGCATCAAAGGCGTTGGATTCAGATTCGTATGATTGGCAATTCTATCACCAGTTGTTGTGGCCGAGATTGCGCTATGAACGGGAGAATGGGCAAATTGAAAATTCTCGCGCTGATTAAATGTATCCTTATTTTTAACCCGATCGCGCTCTTCTGCGTGAAAAATGTGCATACCACTTTTAGGGACACTATAATCGGCTGTGCCGACTGAGTATTTATGAAGACATTTGTCAGGATTGACAAATTTGTGTAAACCGGATGTGGTAAAATTATTGACAAAACAACTATCAGGGTGAACACCTGTTGTCTTCTTCTTATACATTCCACAACCAAATTGGGCCGAAGTGACGGTATCCTGTAAATATGAAGTATTGTAGTTCAGATTGGAGCGCTGCTCACCTTGACTAGATTTAGACACCACTTTTTGTGGCATTTCTCCAATTTTTTGATAAAGTGTTTCATTTTCCTCACGAGTATAGAGAACGTCTTGTTCGTTAACACCTTGATAACAGTTGAGCGCAGAAGATGCCATTTCTTCATTACTTAATGGCCTGGACATTTCAAGTATACGGCTGCTCAATGTCGGATTTGTGCGAGTGGAAACTGCACTAGAAGCCGGTAAATCGGGAAGACCATCAGATGATGCAATAAAACCTGGTCTGTTGCAGAGTCTACGGTTGTCAGTTTGAAGACAACAAGTAATGTTACTCTTATGAGTAGATTCATTACTGATTATGTCGTCATCATTGCTAGTATCTCTGCTATTGCCATGATTGTTTATATTATCATTATTAATTTTGTGATAATTTTTAATATTAGCTGGTGAATTGTGAGAAGACTGGCTCGCGTCACTAAACAATTTATCGCCCACAGCTTCACCTTCTGCACCTGACGGCAAGTCTGCTGTTTCTAACGAACTTGAATTGAACCAGTCTCGTGGGTGGTTGTGTGAAATATTTTCACAATATTCTGAGCCTGTTGGGGAATTCTTGTTCGTACAAATCCTGTTTTCAAATTGTTCAAGGTGGAAATAAAAAATTGCACTTTAGTGATAATAAGTGACCAGTTAAGAGAGAAATTTGCGATTCACAAAATCTGATGAAATTGTTAAAGTTTAGCCTATGGATTTTATGTGAAAACCCATCCAATAAATTAACTAGCTAAACTCTCGGAACTTGAATGTTACTTTGACTGCTATGTGTTGTGCATATATTCCAGCTTTTCGCACCCAGATACACATATTTATATATATATATATATATATATATATATATATATATATATATATATATATATATATATATATATATATATGTTTCGATAGGCCGATCGTTACATGGGCTAACGGGGCTATGGCGGTGGTGTCACCAGGGCGTGGTGGATTTCCGACCGGCAATCGGATCTCCTATAAAATACCACATGAGCCCGACGACGGCACCATGACTCGGCGTGTGTTCCCCGCCACAAAGGGGTTCAACAGCCACAGGATTACATGGACTCCTGGACAGTACCCCGTACTTCCGAATGGCGAATGAGCTCTCAACAGCCAACGGCAACCATGCAGCTTACTGCTGCCTTGCAGACTGCGCTTGGATGTGCAAAGGCTAGAGGTGCGTCCTCGATCAAAAAGCCGAGTGGTGAGGGGACACCACTTGTACCTAATTCCCAAGAAACTCCATGAAATCAATGGAGCCGGCTTATCCTCCAAAAGGAGTCAGCCGCAGTAAAGTAAAGTAATATATATATATATATATATATATATATATATATATATATATATATATATGCACATATATATATTATATATGACGCACTTGTTACTAATACCACAGAAGATCTGTTATTTCTCAACTTTCGATAAGTTTGCGAGCTTGAAAGTAAACACCAATCCCAGCTTGTATTTAACTCAGTCGTCGAACAACATAACAAGCCCACCGCCAGCTGCAACGCACTGACGCGTTTCGACCTTCCATGGTCATCATCAGAGTACGACGGCAAACTGACTATCGAAGATCAAACCGCATTGAATATATATGGAAATCAAATTTAGATATGCGGCTCTCACCTCTAGCAGTCTCGCATGCATTGAACTTTTTGTTATGTTGTTCGACGACTGGTTAAATACAATGGGATTGGTGTTTATTTGAAGCTCGCAAACTTGATTTACAGAATTGTTACCACCACTCGCGCAATCAATTATTGTTAGATCTGTTATTTGTTTGGTCAAGTGTGTGAGACAAAATATAAATACCTTTATGAGTGGATTTACAATAATTATACAAAGGTGGGCTTCAACATTACATCAAATGATGCTTGTTTAAGCTGACCAAACATACAGAGTTAATAAAACTTTTGTTCATAGAACAAAGAATCGTACTTTTATGTGATATTTCAGAATTAAACGAATATTGGTTGCCTGGGCGGCGATAACAGTTATTTAATCAAGGTTGTGAGTCTGATTTAAACAATATTTCCATTGTGTAAATGCATTTGTCAGTATAAACTGAGCATTGCATAATGTAGAAAAGGAAATTCAACCAGTAGACCGGTTTCGTCCTTCTTGTGATCTTTTCACGTACTATCAAGAATGTGCCATGTAGAGTTACCAATAAGGACGAGATCTATCTGCTGAATGGATTGTTACCAATTCCCTAGGTAGCGTGGTGTCTGCTCTATAATAAAAAGTTGGTGGTTGTTAGTTGGAACTTTAATTTTCAAGAGATGCCATATAGGCTTCACCTAAAGGAAAGGCTAATCAGTAAACATTAGTTAGTATATAACTGAAAATAGTTTGTAGCATGCGGCTCTGTAGATAATAGGTAAGAACAACAAATTACGAAGAAGGCATACTCAAGTACAAGCCCTGTTCGCGGAAAGTTCTGGACAGTACGTAAAGAATACCCAATAAGAACGAAACTGGTCTACGAGATGAATCGCCTTTTCTAAATTGCACAATGCTTAATTTATAATGGAAAAAGTATTTATATAATGGGGCTGATGTTTATGTCAGGATTAATGACTTTCTGAAATCAGCTAACCATCTATAGCACACAATAACATTATGCATCAATAGCTATAGGCATATTTTTCTTTGATACTTATACAATTTTCGGAAAAATCGTACCATTTTTTCGATGTCGGTGTTAAGCCATCGCGAATTTTCGGAATGATAACGCAATTCTCATTAATGCCGACATCAGTATTTCGATTCTGGTTAATGTAATTTGGCCAAGTTTGCATATTTGAGTTCTTCTCCACCTCGCTTGGTTGTTTTGTTTGACGAATGCCTTTAGCGAGTTCTGTGGAGTTCTCCGAATCGAATAACTTATTTTGCTCTAGACCAAGTGTGCTGGATTGGCTAGCCAGTATTCGCTTTAGCTCTGTATTTCCCAAAGGGCTGGTAGATTTTTGCCAAGTAAAAGACTGTTTTTTTACCTCTCGTCGTAACTTTCTTGTTGTATCGTTGATGCTCTGTAGAAATTCATAATAGCTACCGCGCTGTGGCGAAAGAAAACTGCGGCAGAAACTTTTTTTTAAACAAAAAACGAAAGTTAAGCCGATCACATACTTAATTTTACTTTACTAACATTTAACTGCATAAATTATTTACTAGCTTTTAACAGATGGCATCAGGAGGTATTCTCCTTTTTGAAATTTAATGCAAACTTGGTTAACTATTGGTGACTAAATCTCAAATGTTTGACCGTGAAAAGTACACCACGAGCAGGAATATCGTGGCAATAAGACACCGTTTATTGTGCAAGTGGTGATAAAAATTTTCACATCATGTTTGCGTACTTGTGATAAACACCAATGCCATTGTATCTAAACTGTCGGCCAAAATAGCAAACATTCTGTTCGTCACACATACTGACGCGTTTCGATCTTCCATGATCATCATCGGAGCACAATAGAAAACTGACTAACGCGGATAAAACCGCAATGAAAATCCAAGGTATGGAAAATCGCATATGTCGTTCTCACCAAAATAAGTTACGGCGTAGAAATTATATAGCTTACATTTCCATTAGAGTACAATGTGTGCGAGTCTAATTTGGGTTAAACCGCATATCGGTTTTCCCATACCTTGTATATTTATTGCGGTTTGATCCACGTTAGTCAGTTTGCTGTCGTGCTCCACTAATGCTCATGGAATGTAGAAACGAGTCTGTAAACGTGACTAATAGAATGGTTGCTATGTTGTGTAACAGGTTAGATATAATGAGGTTGGTGTTTATCTGAAGCTCGCCAACTTGATTCAAAGAATTGTGAAAATCTCATAAAACTGTATTTTAGTTAGAAAGGATTGGAAGGTGAACATAATTTTATTATTTAAATGAATCGAACTATTTCCGCATTACGTTTTGCAATCGTTACATGTTGCTGTTCATCCTTGGCTTATTCGACGTTCCATAGAATCCGTATTCTCCTTTCCAAGCCGGTTCTTGAGCTGCCATCTCTGCGTTATACAGACTCGGTACATATATTATATAGTGTGAGTTAGCGTTGAAGTCGCATTGTCGTGGACTATATGATGTTAGCTTCACTTTTGCAGGTTTACACATTCGTCTAGGAGATTGTACCGTCCTATTATCCAACATTCTTGACCAAAATATATAGTGGTTAAAGGGCGTAATACCGTCTCCTACTGATGAGTCGCCAGTAAGCACGAAACAAATATGCATGAGATTATACTTTCCGTTCATGCTGCCTCTGGTTTATCCTTCTGGTCACAACTGAACTAATTTGTTACTAGGTTCGCAACACCTAATACATACTTGGATATAAATAATTATTTAATGGTTCGCTGCATAACATTAAATTACGTTTGCTCAAAATTACTTAAGCACAGATAAGCAATACTGCTGTTAACATTTTGGTTGAATAACTCGCTTAAGCAGAGCGAAAATTCAAACATTAATCGTGATTTAACGTTTTATGCCAATTACAGATGAACACACATCTTAAAAATAGCGGGTTGCTTCACTTCAAATGAATGTTCAACCGCCTTCAATATGGTAATTTGTATTGAAATAAAAAACATTTAACCGCGAAAAATATTTAAATCGTGTTATGCGACATTTTGTAAACATTTTCATGGTTGTGTAAAACTAACATATCTGCAGTAATGACATAGGCATGGATTTCTTAGAAAGAAGATAATTTATTTTAAACCAAGATTATATGTGAAATTTAGTATTAACAAATATAGTAACAGCAAATTCTGGATAGTACGTGATGGGTTTCTATTAATAACGAAACCGGTCTACTGGATGAATTGTCTTTTCTACAATATACAATGCTTAGTTTATACTGACATATGTAAGTAATTAATGGGTCAGGTGTTTATATCATGCTCGCAAACTTGATTTAAATAATTATAGATGATGTTAAATGGACAAGATGAGTATTCAAAGTTTCTTACTTTTCTTGGTCTTGATCAACTTCTTTACGCTGTGGTGCTGACAGATGCGACATCGATACGTGGCGCATTAGTGAATAGCTGTTCGAAAAGAGTTGCTTGCAATATTGACACTCAAACGGCTGTCGACATCTTTTGTGTAGTCGTTTGTGTCGGCAAAGATTACTGAACTGAGTGTATGATTTGTGACACACCTACACGCGGGTGGGCAGATTATTAATGGTATTAAATAAGATAAAATCAAAATAAATTACCGTTTAATAATTGATAGAATTAATGGATCAAATTAATCAAAACTCCAAAAGTGTTCTAGAATCTGAGGTAGGCTGTCGTAGAGATATTTACGAAATGCATTTTACAGTATTTCAGTGCAAATGCCTAGGTACATGTTCAAAGTCAACAATGTTAACTATTTTAAAAAAGACAGAAGCGTATATTCTTTAAATCAAGTTTGCGAGCTTGAAGTAAACACCAATCCCATTGTATTTAACCGGTCGTCGAACAACATAACAAAACTACCACCAGTCGCAACGCACAGACGCGTTTCGACCTTCCATGTAGCTTTCGCCACACTGAATAGAAATTGTGCAGCCGACATTTCCAGTCACGTACAATGTAAGCAAGACTATTAGAGGTGAGAGTCGCATATCTAATTTTGATTTCCATATATATGCAATACGGTTTGATCCTCGCTAGTCAGTTTGCCATCGTACTCTGGTGATGATCATGGAAGGTTGTAACGCGTCAGTGCGTTGCGACTGGCAGTAGTTTTGTTATGTTGTTCGATGACTGGTTAAATTCAATGGGATTGGTGTTTACTTCACGCTCGCAAACTTGATTCAAAGAATTGTTACCACCACCAGCGCAATCAATTATTGTTTAATTGTATAGAAGCGTATATTGTTCAAGTGACCTTGTTGTGTAAACAAGGAATTTTTAAGCCACTGGTCCAGCATCAATTTGCTGCTAAGGTTACTAATAGCAAATTTATTTATATGGAAGGAAATTTTGTATTTAATACGGTTGGTTTTATGAAGGAAGTACGAGTTGGGCGAATAAAGCCTGTATTATTTGGGTTGGTTTAGCCCCACGATATAAAGGTAAAGTATTATTGGCCATTACATTTCCATAGGTTAAAGTTAATTAAGAATCAAGCGAAATATTATTTTTATTCTCAATTATGAGTTGAAATATAAGTATTAATTTGCAACGAACATTTCACGTTACTATTAAATATAAGTAGCCAGTTGAGCTAATGCTAATTCAGCTTTGCTAGGACAGTTAAAATATCTTGAAGTAAACACCAATTCCATTGTATATAACCAGTCGTCAGACAACATAGCAAAACTACCGCCAGTCGTACGCAATGACGCGTTTTGACCTTCCATGACCATCATCAGAATACGACGGTAAACTGGCTATCGAGAGTCAAGCCGCATTGAATACATATGGAAATCAAAGTTCGATATGCGGCTCTCACCTCTAGCAGTCTCGCATACATTGAACTTCACTGGATATGTCGGCTGCACAATTTCTATGCAGTCACAAACATTAACTGTTTGCAGCTTTCGACACATATACATATATAGGCAATGCAATTTAACAATAATTGATTTAAATAACTTTTACCACTACCCGCGCAATCAATATCTTCTATAAGTTAAAACATTACTGAATGCCGTTGAGAGTTTATTTCGTTTTCGGTCCCTGCGAGTCTAACTTGGCAGTAATATGTGCAACTTTCTTGTCTAAATTCACTGATTCTTTTGAAATCGAATTTGCTGATGCAGAGTGTGTTGGTAAAAGAATCTAGCTTATTCGCACATTGTTTTCAAATGACCGCAAAAGCCGAAATATCATCGTTGAAATGTGATACATCCCAGAACAAAGATCATGCTGCCAGTAATTATAATTTTCGGTGTTATACAAGGCAAAATCGTAAAATATGCTTATTATTTTCGAGCCTATAGCATTTAATAAGCTTAATCTTTGCTAAAACTTGCAAAAGACAATAGAAATTGACCTAAAATAAAATTTGAATAGAAAATTATTCAAAAAGGATTCAATAGTAACATACGTGTTTCAAAAAATGACAAGAAAATGTGTGCGAACAAATTTAAGAAGTAAGAAATCAAACGTGACATTGAAAATTCTGGACAGTACTTGAATAGTTCTCAATGATGGCGAAACCGGTCTACTGGACCAACTGCCTTTGCTACCTAATGAAATATTTGGTTTATACTCGCAAAATATACGTTGTCTAATTTGTGCCACTGAATGCCCAATCATTATAACTTCACAAAGTGGTATGGTGTCTATTCTTAGTGACAGATTGTGAATATCTAGTTAGAGTGGCAGACATCAAGGTATTCCAGCTAGGTTCCAGCTGAATGAAATGCAAAACCAAAACATAAGTTGATATATGTCTTCAAATTCCAAGTAGTATTCGGCAGGAGTGGCGTGGTGGATAGAGTTCCAGACCCCAAATCAGATGCTCCCCGATTTGAGTCCCATCCGTGGCGAATTCTTGAAAGTAATTGATAGGTTTCTAATATTGACGAAATCAGTTTACTGGATGAATTTCCTGATGCTATGTTAAGCCTAAACTGACATTATATATGACGAAAATCTTGCTATTTGTCTTCATATACATAATCAAATCTTTCCGAAATACTTTTGTTAAATATATATTATCTTCGCTCAATTGTTTTTATATCCAATTAGTACAATTGAGCAATATTTTAAATTTAAACACGATTTAAATTTATGTTTAAACGAGTGGTCTTTAGGAAATATTATTGACTTTGAGTTTGATAATTAGTTATTCATTAAGATTGTAGATGACCCAAATAATAATGAAGGTTTAATTTACTGTGGTGCTTAATATGAAATGAGCTGCACCTATTAGACAAGAATGACAATTTTGTTTTCCATATATATATATATGCAATGTGGTTTGATCCTCGCTAGTCAGTTTGCCATCGTAATCTGATGATGATCATGGAAGGTCGAAACGCGTCAGTGCGTTGCGCCTGGCGATAGTTTTGTTATGTTATTCGACGACTGGTTAAATACAATGGGATTGGTGTTTACTTCAAGCTCACAAACTGATTTAAATAAATGTTAACACCACTCACGCAATCAATTATTATTTTATTAGATTGTTCATATATATATATATATATATATATAATATATATATAAATATATATAGAGTATATATATATAAGGAAGAAGCAAGGCTATATATATATATGGCGAAAGCTACAAACAGATAATGTTGCCGACATTTCCAGTCACGTACAATGTATGCAAGACAACTAGAGCTGAGAGCCGCATATCTAATTGTTCTTTCCATATGTATGCAATGCTGTTTGATCCTCACTAGTCAGTTTTCCGTCGTATTCTGATGATGACTATGGGAGATCGAAACGCATTAGAGCCTTGCGACTGGCGGTAGTTTTGATATGTTGTTCGACAACTGGTTAAATACAATGGGATTGGTGTTTATTTAAAGCTCGCAAACTTAATTTAAAGAAAAGGATTGGCAAAGTTGGAGAAAATTATATACTTTTTGCTGTGAAGTGATAATATCTATTCAATTGTGTAATGCGTGCCTAGTTAAAAATTAGTTCAAATAGGATTAGAAGAATAAACCAAAATCAGCATGAACGAGTGGCATAACCTCATGTACAAATGTATTGCGTGCTTACTAGCGACTCATCAGACGAACCCGGTACTGCGTCCTATACTCACTTTATATTTGGTAAGGAATGTTGCAAAATTGGGCGGTACAATCTCCTAATCGTATGTGTAAACCTGCAGTAGTGAAGTCTTTGAAAATGCGACTTCAAAGCCACCCACCTAATTCTGTCAACCAGTTACTTTTCCAAATCCAAACACCGTGGCCTCGAGCGACAAATAAAATTTAAACATGATTTAAATTAATGCTGATATGGGTTAACTTTGGAAAAAAATGTTTTTTGTGACTTTGATAGGCATTTAAGTATGTATTAGATGTTGCGAACCTAGTAACAAATTAGTTCCTTTACAAACTCGGTATATATATTATATAGTGTGAGTTAGCGTTGAAGTCGCATTGTCGTTGACTTTATATGATGTTAGTTTCACTATTGCAGGTTTACACATTCGTCTAGGAGATTGTACCGTCCTATTATCCCACATTATATAGTGGTTAAAGGGCGTAATACCGGCTCCTACTGATGAGTCGCCAGTAAGCACGAAACGAATGTGCATGAGATTATACTTTCCGTTCATGCTGCCTTTGGTTTATCCTTCTGGTCACAACTGAACTAATTTGTTACTATGTTCGCAACACCTAATACATACTTGCATATATATTAGCTCTTCGCAACAAACAGTATTTAATTGATATGCATTTATTCATTTAGGCTGTAGAATATTCGATTAATTGTGCGGTTCAGTTTACTGTGCTGTTTATTACAGTACGTGCTGCTCTTATTTATTTGGCAAGGCCAATCTAATAACAAAGTCACTTACAGTGCTATCGGGATATGCCAAATTAATGAAGAAAAAATGATGAAATCTCACGCACGCATGCATTTCTTGGTTACTGGCGACTCCATTAATGAAAGCCAACAGAACTTCTCAAACCCCCTTTATAGTTTGTCAAATAATGTGGGATTTTCACCTGTAGAAGCCGGTACCATGCCCTACACCCACAAAAATATTTAGTCGAGACATGTTTAACAGGTCATCAGTGCACTCTCCTAAACGAATGTGTATTCAGGGAGTAATTGCGTTAACTACATTTAATGTCTTCATCAATGCAACTTCAAAGCCAACCCACTATATGTAATATATGCCTAACCTGTAAAGGATACTCAAACTATGAATTTTGGATAGGATAAATTTGAACAAAATTGTGAATTGCTACTTATTAGTGCCTGTTACATCTCAGATACATACACGCTGGCCTATGGCGGAGCACCGGCTCTAACCGATGAGTCGCCAGTTAAAGCGAAACGCATGCGTACACGAGATTTTATGTTACGTTCATGCTGATTTGGGCCCTATTTGAGCTAATTTTTTACTAGGTACAAAATCCCTAATAAAAGCTTACATATATATTAGTTCTCGGCAGCAACAATTATGTAAATATTGATTGATACTACAAAATACAAATACAATGTGATTCATTATTATCTCAAACTCACAAACTTGATTTAAACCATCGTTAGCACCTAGGCTTGTTTAAATTTATAAATCTTTAATTCAGTACCACATTTCCAGGTGGTGTGTTGTCCATTCAATAGATTGGTTGTGATAATTGGAAATTTAGGTCGAATGATATGACACACAAGCTCCAACTGAAGGAAAGACTATCCAAAAAAACATAAGTGTGTGTAGTGTGTTTGGGAGTATGGCAGTGTTATAGAGCACCAGGCTACGAAGCAACTTTGACTCAATTTGAGTCCTGTCAGCTGCTAAATTCTGAACAGTATATGACGAGTTACCAATAAGGACAACCCGGTTAATAGATGAATTGACTTTGCTACCTTATAAAATGCTTAGTTTATACTGACAAGTATAAATTTAATGAAGTAGGTATTTATTTCAAGTAAATTTAATTCAAATATATGTTAGTTTGTTGTAACAGTTTATATGTAAGAAATACAATTAAACAATCATTAGCTGCAAGCGTGATGATAGAAATTATTTTAATCAAGTTTCGAGCTTGAAATAAACACCGATCAATTTGTATTTAGCCAGTAGCACAACATAGCAAAATTACTGTCAATCACACGTACTAACGCGTTTCGTACCTCGATAATCATCATTAGAGCACGACGGCAAACTGACTAGTAGGCATCAAACCGCAATGCATATATATGGAAAGCAAAATTATATATGCGACTCTCGCCTCTATTAATCTAGAAATTTCGGCTGCAAAATTTCTATGCAGCCACAAACATTAACTTTTGGCATCTTTCGGCACATATAATTAGAAAAGTAAATAATTAATGATTGCGTGATGGTAAAAAAATTAATTATTTCAAGTTTGCATGTTTGATATAAACACCAATCTCTTTATGTTTAATTAGTGGCACAAAATAGACAAACTACTGGTTAAATACAATGGGATTGGTGTTTATATCGGGCTCGCAAATTTGATTTAAAAACAAGTATATGAAAGTTATTTATGTTATTATAAGTTACACGTAATCGCCGTGCTGGAACCATACAAAATGGTGTCTTCTATTACAATAGTTTTGGTATTTTCTCCGGGTCCCATGTGAACTAATTTGTATGTGAAAATTTGATGCCAATTAAAAAATCCCCGCCTAAAATAATACCAAATAAGAATATTTACAATATCTTACAAAATAAATCATTTTTTGTCAGTGCGGCAGCAGATGAGATAAAATTATTTTAAGTCGTTTAGGATTTTGATTCCTTTTTCTCTCATTTATCAGAATAACAGTATAAATTTTGATCGTTGGGAGTAAAATATGGTTAATAAGATTGGACATTATATTAGCCTATTAAGAATAAAATTATACATTATGATAACAACCAATTTTACTAATAGGTTTGTCTTCAAAACGTGCTCCAATGTAGCTCAATTTTTTCAGAATTTTTGTAAAGACCAATAAAATGTATAATGAAAGCCGTCTGGCCTTTTATCAACTTTTCGTAGAAGGCAAAAGGTTAATTTTCAAATCTGAAACAAGTTCTTCGAAGTTCATCGAAATGAGGGTACCTGATTACTTTATGGCTTACAAAACGAGGACCTTCACAGTGCATTACCACATTAACCCTTCATGGATCACGAGACAAATTTGTCGTCCAGAAAATAAATTAGTGAGTTTACCCAAATACTGGTTTGAATAAAGATAAATTATCTCGCGTTTCTATGGCCTCTTTAACCTGTTTAATCAAGGTAATAAGTCGACTATGAAGATAATATTATTGTAGATATTCATTAAAATTATTATTATTATTATTATTATTATTATTATTATTATTAAATTATAACAACTTACTTGACAACGAAAGGGTTTAAATGAGGCGTGTGTGTGCATGTGCTGTTTTAGTCCAGAATTTGAGGTGAAACATTTATTGCACATCCCGCAGACATGCGTCTTCTCAACGATTGAATTTTGCCTAATCGTAGGTTCGTCTAAACTGTTGTCTTGGTTAATCAATTTTGTCATGTTATCCATTGATTTGCCTGACGATTTTATCTGATCAATGCTTTCAAGCTGTGCCATGGATTGGTCACAATTACTTATTGTACTTATTAGTGCAACGTTTCTATTAGTTACAGAATTCAATTCAAGCGTGTTTACGTTTAATTCATTCGTATTACTGTATTGTGTGCCATTATTTTCGTTAATATGCCCGCTGGTATTTTGTGCAGTTTTGATAATATCCTGTTGGGCACTGTAAGTCTCGCTGCAACTGATACGCTCAGATGGTGTGGGGATAAGAGGAACAAATCGAGAAGATTTCTGTCTATAAGTCGATTTAGTATGCCTAATCAGCTGACTGACGTTGGAAATATTTTTAGTGGTTTTACAAAATCGTTGGTGTAGCTGTGTAAGTCCCTGGCGTAATCCTGAAGAAAGTGAGTATCTGTTATTATGTGTGCTTGTAGATTGAGTATTTCGTCCTAGAAACGGTTTTCTGTCTAGCTTAATAGAGTTTTGTTTATCAAGTACATCCAAGCTTTTACTGGCAGCGGTTGAATCAAGAAAAATGTCGGAATATCTAGCATCTTGTGGAACGTTTTTATTAATCTCGATTGGACTCTTTGTAGTTGAAGATCTTCTGGAAATTTTTGTTACTGGAAATGATGATGATAACGGTGATGAGGAGAGTGACGATGGAGATGTTGAAGTGGAGAGGTTATTTTGGTTACTAATTATTGCCGTTCGCATCGGTAGCTTAAGAGAGGAAAAACATGATGTAGGCTTGACAACTTCACTTGTCATACTGTGAGCAGCATCGGTAACACTGTTAATTGTGCTGATGAAATATTCTCCTAACCGCTCTGTTTCCCCCTTTCTTGGAACTACCTCAGTGGGTCTGTATTGTCCTGTTTCTTGCACTTCTATAGAGGAAAATCCTGAAGAAGACGCCTTAGTAGGCTTGCGTATATCAAACTGTCTACGGTTATATGTTGCAGATGAGAGCTTACCATTTTCGTAGTAATCGTCATGGTTTAAAAAGGAACATTTTTGGTTTTTAAGGTCAAACTTATCATCGTTTACGTGGAACTTGTCTGCTGAGTAGCCAATCCTTCCTTGACATCTTGCATTCAGTGAATCCGTCTGACTAACGTGATATGATTTCGATAATTGTTCATGTTTTTGTTGTTGCCGTTGATCAATTTGTGAAGAAATGTTATTACCTATGGAAGTAGAAGTCTGTAACAAGGATGAAAATGGAAATGAATCGTGGTTCGGGGCTAAAAAATGCGATCCCGGTGTGTCGTCAAGTGGAGAAATCGTTTGCGGTTTCATTGTTGCAACAGCATCACCAATATTTCTCTGTGCCGTACGTTCAACGAAGCGACTAATAAAGCTTGAGTGTGAAGCACAAGAATAAAAAATATAAATTAGGAATATATGCTCAGAAACAGTGCATTGGAAAATTATTTATTTTGCCTAAAAATATTTTGTAATTGATTCGGCTTATCTGTGTGCATAGTATAACTGCATAAATTTATTATAGGTCGTAGCTTATACCTTGGAGAAACTTTTGAACTTCTTTAGAAGTGCAATGAATCCTCAGCGGCAGTTTACATTTTGTAAACTTCAAAAGGTATCATAGATTCCTCTTGGCTTTGCCGCCGTGTTATCCAATCCATTCACAGGTCGCGCTTAAATCATTTTGCTAAATTAAAACTATTAAGTACTACATCTGTGGGCTCATCTTCAAAGCCAAAAAAAAAGATTAATAGACTTGTTCAAAAGGCATCGTAGGGTTGAACAAGCATTGATTACGCGAGGGGTGACAAGAATTGTGTAAGTAAGTTTGCAACCACGAAACAACCATTAGTCAATTTATTTCTTGAATGATTGCACGGTGCGAGCTTCAAATGTTGAATCTCCGCAATGTGCGATCGCGGGTTGTTGTTTTTCAGAATCAGTTTCGTAAAGATACGATTGATTCCCATTTTCAAGTACGCATCGAATTCGTCTTCTTGTTGGCTGAGTGTGGATTCGTACCATTCTTCGGAATGCATCAACATCGTTCATATTACCACTGAAAATGAAGTACGATCTAATCTTCGTTGACTGGGGCAGTGGTCAGAATCCAAAATCCGATGTATGTGTTTCTTGATTAGAGCCCCATCCGTGACATAATTATGTACAGTATTCGAAGAGCTCCCTGCAAGAACGACACCAGTCTACTAGATGAATTTTCTTTGCTAATATATAAATTGTTTAGTTTATCCTGACAAATATGTGCATAAAATGGGATTCGTGTTTTTCTCAAGATCGCAATCTTGATTTATACAGCATTGGTGTGCTTATGTAATTTAACGATCATTGATTGTGCGGTTGGTGATAACGATTATATATATATATATATATATATATATATATATATATATATATATATAATGGGATTGATGTTTATATATGTACCGTAACCCTTTATTTAAATATATAATATTGTATGGTTGTTTGGTATTGAAATAACATCATATAAATTTAATGCGACTTTCAGGTGTCCTCTAAAATAGACAATATAAACCTTCACGTTAAATGGTGTACCAAATTACGAAGTAGGTATGCACAAACATTTATTAATTTAACGTGCGTCTATGGGTACATGCTCAGCGAATCGTAAAATGAAATCATTTGGCTATCTGAGTTATCAATTTTTAGCTCAAGTACTTCAATTTGTCGTATTATATTTCAACTTTAACAGTTCTTCTTTATTCCAGCTAGATTCCTCCCACAAATCCATCAAGAATAAATAAAATTCACTCTGCGATAGCCAAATTACTTCTTCTTTATTCCAGCTAGATTCCTCTCACAAATCCATCAAGAATAAATAAAATTCTCTTTGCGATAGCCAAATTACTTCAAAGAAAGATTACTAATTGATTAATATAGAAGCATTTGAAAATAAAATTTTCGTGCTCAAATAATTAAGAAAAATATTAATACGTTGGCACAGATAGACCATTTATTAATCCATGGTTTCCTAAATAATGTGCGGCTCTACCGGTAGGGCTCGTATTACTTACCATTTGGTTTACAACAGTGCGGATATATTCATACGTCATTGAAGGCGAACATTGAATGAATTGATATAGATTTTGTCGGGGAGAACCAATATTTGTAAGTATTGCATACCTAATATCAAATTAGCTCAAATAGAACCAGAAAGATATACAATAGTCAGCATGAATAAAAAAGTTTAATATCATGTACACGTGCATTTCGGGCTTACTGGCATCTCATCAGTTGGGGCCGTTACTAAGCTCCATACACCTTATATATTAGGTCAATAAATTTGAGTAAGTTGAAATTCCTTATCTACTAAGATAGTTGGACAATGCTGGAGCATAGGTGTTCAGATTTAGTTTTAATTATCAAGTTTCGTAAAATTTAGCCAGTCACAAAAACCATTGTGTTGGTACATCGAGGACCATTAATTTGGTATCTGTCCAACATCACTTGGTATGTTACGTAATACTGGCTCCTTCTGATGAGTCGCGTAGTAGAGACGCCGCGCATGTGTACATGAGATTGATACATTCTCTTTATGCTGCGTTTAATATTTCTTCTGTTCCTATTTGAACTAACATGTTACTAGGTGTCTAATACATTAATCTATGCATATTAGTTCGTCGCAACAAATTATATATAGTTAATTAAATTGTGTCATGATTACCACGAATTGTCATAACCGATGTCGGTCGAGTTCAGAGTGCATGAATCTGCTGGAGCATAATTGTTCAGATTTAGTTTTAATTATCAAGTTTCGTAAAATTTAGCCAGTCAAAAAAACCATTGTGTTGGTACATCGAAGACCATTAATTTGGTATCTTCATTAGGCTCGCTATATATCAGATATAGTGAGTTGTATTTGATGTCGCATTTCCGAAGATTTTATATGAAATTGACTCAGTTACACCTTGAATACACATTCGTATTTGAGATTGTACCATCCAATTGTCCCACATTCCTATCCAAAATATATAGTGGGTAAAAGGTGTAATAAAGGCTCCTACTGATGAATCGCCAGGAAGCACGAAAAGAATATGCACTAGATTATACTTTCCGTTCATGCTGTCTTTGGCTTATCCTTCTGGTCATATTTGAAATAATTTGTTACTAGATGTGGAACAAACGGTATCAAACTGTTATATATTTAATTGATTGATGCTAAAGTTACCGCGAACTGTGATAACTGATATGGATCAAGGCCAGTGTGTGGATTTGCTGGAGTAACAGGTATTCATAATTAGCTGTACTTTTAAATTTTGGTGAACTTTAGCATACATTGAAATCAATTGCGCTGGTATCATGTACATTTTGGTACTAAAATGTTCTTCGTGGTCGAGTTCTCAACATCAACCATAGTAAGTTGGTGCCCTTTAAGACTTGGTATAAATATATATATATAGTGAGAGAGAATATAGCATATATATATATATATATATGTATATATATATATATATATATATATTATGGTGAGTTGTCTTTGTGTCCCATTGCCGAAGGTTTTATATGAAGTTGACTCCGTTACTATCTGAATACACATTCGTATTGGAGATTGTACCCTCCAATTGTCCCACATCCTTCACCCAACTCTATAGTTGGTATAGGGCGCAATACCGATACCTAGTGATGGGTCGACAGAAAGCATGAAGCGCATGTGTACATGGGATTATACATTACGTTATTCTTCTGTTCCTATTTGAACTTATTTGTTACGGATGCAATTTACCTAATACACAATTGCTTGTACTTCTTATTTTCTAGAATGAGGTCAGTTAAACTAAACAGAAAGACTAACCAAAAACATATGTTGGTATATAATTGCAGATTGTGTGTATTGTGAGCCAAGGTTAAGCGACAGATAGACTTACGAACTCACCTGTTCGAGTCCCGGTCACGAAAAATTCTGGCAAGTACTTGACGAGTTCTCAACAAGGACGAAACAGGTCTATTTGAATACTTGACTTTGGTACCATTTTCAAAG
>JAQBSW010010505.1:0-23957 GCA_029291075.1 Eudiplozoon nipponicum | reverse complement strand
TTAACTTATCGCTTTTCACATGGCTTCTTAGTTTAAAATTAATTGGGCGGTTTTTCAAGAAATATTTTTAGCGTTTGATATAACACTAGAATTGCTTTTTACCTCATTGTTTTTAAACTATATCGTTACTGATATCTAATTGTTCACATTTCAGGCTATCACGAAGTAGTTGGATGCATTTAGCGCTCACTACTTCCATTTTGAATTATAACAAAAGCAACTCATTACATTCACATGATAGAAAACATTTTTCTTGCTGCGCTGTATAAGAATTGGTATACGATTAGCTCTGCATTCAAATTTACCATTTTGTTTGTGTTCTCAAAGAAGTGTTCTACAAGCAATATACTGTATACGTTTAACGGCATGTGTTTGAACTAACGATTTCTATAACCTTTTGGCTAGGTAGGAAAATGTTCTACAGCGCTAAGTTGCTTTTGACCCAATCTGAAACTCAATCTCTAACATCCTACGCCTGTATACATGGAACCACCCAACTATTCATCATAAGCTGGGCTGCATGGAATTTATAAACGCGTCTTTACACAAAGGGCCTTAAACACATGGCGCAATCTATTGGAAGCAATTTTAAAAATCGCATCAAGAGAAAACATTTGATGCTCTATAGGCTAATTGTCGTTAACAAATTAGGGTAACTATAACGAGTTATATACAGTTGTGCTATTAATTTACGAGTGTATTGATTTAACATAAGTTTCTTTAATCTATAAAGAACGTTTGTGATAGTTCTGTAAAATTGTTATATCGTGAAATAAAAAAAATTACCGCATATGCCATTTGGTTTGTCCCACGAAAACGCCAACCGTCCAAATAGCTTTAAAGTAGCTTCAGACCAAGGGCTTTGATCTGAAGTGTGGTCCACAATTGTCGACTGGTTATTAAAAAGTTGATTCTGCTTCACAAATGACTCCTTTAATTGGTTATTTATCTCCTCAAGTGGTCCCGATTTATTGCGGCGATTTGATGCTTTCGTTTTATCCGTTTTCGTAGCACACGTGCTGATAAAGAATTTAGCATTCAATGTTTCTTCAATGGAGTTTGTGCGAAAATCAAATAGAGGTAGAGTAAAAAAGTAATTTGTAAATCTTAAAAGTTATTAATGTGACAGAAATGATTAGCCCATTAAATTGTTAGTTAGAAAATAATTTCAAAATTATTAACCAACATAAATTAAGTGTAAGCTGAAAATAATGGCTTATGGTGAATAAGCAATCTGTTAATTAATTTAATGTCATATGATCATTATCCAACTAACACGAGCAAAAGATTTGTTTCCATATTCTAAAAGGTAGAATTGAAGGTTAATTATTTCCTAAAAATTGATTCAAGTGTTAATTTTAGTTATAACTAGACAAAATTAAATTCTCTTTTCTCATGGAATAATTTATTTCTTTCTAAGCGATTTTAAGGCTGTATTCATGTTCATTGAAAGGAATCCCGCTTTTGTCCAATATTGGAACACGGTTTAAACTTTACTAATTTTTTGGTGTCAGCTTATACCTGTGTGTAAATTGTAGGAAGGCAGAGCGAAAACCTATAACATTTCCTCATATTGGCTGAAGAAATGATTGTGCCAATCTGCCAATAGTCAGACTAAATCAACAGAATAACTGCGAATGTCCTTTACGCAAGAAAAAGTTCAGCGAGTCCTTATTTAAAAGTTAACCTGTCTATTAGACCATCATGTCATCCTCGTTTGACAACTCGCTAGCAGTTGCCAATTTTTAACTATGAATCTCAAATTAATAGCATATAATTGAATATTGGAAATAATAAACAATCACGCTATCTGAATGTTAGTCACTTATGTCTGTGCATGTGCGTTTACATTCAGTGCATTGCTATATTGTTCTTCATATGCATTACTGGGCCAAAATTTAAACTAGGTGCTTAGGCGAATTACCTCTGCCTACAGAGGATTAGTAAGTCAGCAAGAAACGAATTTGTGCAAGGAATTCGCCTCTTGTTCATGCCGATTTTAGTATGTTCCCTTGGTCCTATTTGAACTAGCATGTTACCAGTTGGGCAATTAATAATACTTCACTGCGTATACTTCAGCACTTAGTAACTAAGAGTATACAAACATAATATCAGCAATGGAGGCTTTCTGTTTGCCTATCAGCCTAATTAAATTATGTAGCCAGCCAATACATTCAGAAAACAGTTGCAAGTATGGTATGACAAATATATTATATTAAAGTACTGCTCTTTCAGCTATAAATCGTCTTAATTTGCACCATTTTATTTTAATATTTGATTAAATAATCAATTTGAAATAATTAGCAATCAAGCGCAATAACCCTGGTTTTTATTTGTTTTAACCCCTTTTCAACATTGATGAAAACTGCTTGATATTGTCAAAATTTTTCTTTTAATTTCACTCATTTTAAACAATTATTTAAAAATCCACAATGATTATTGCCGAACGAAAATACAGGTTAATTAAATCAAAGTTGCAATTTTGATCTAAACCCCTATCACATTATTTGTCTGCGTAAACTAAGAATTGTGCAATGTGGAAAAGGCAATTCATCTAGTAGACCAGTTGCGTCCTTATTGTGAAATAATCACGTACTGTCCAGAATGAGCCTACCTGACTCAGTGGTTTAAAGGAATAGCATAGAGGCTCCATATAAAAGAGAAGGCTAGCAAAGAAACATTTTTTAGTATATAACTGAAAATTTCGCGTAGTGTGCGGCAGGATAGCTCACTGGTTAGAGCACCAGATTGAAAAGCAGACTTTCCCAGGTTCGGACCCTGCCCACAGCATATTCTGGACTGTACGTGATGAGTTCCCAATAAGGACGAAACCGGTCTAGTGGATGAATTGCCTTTTCTACATTAAATATTATGTAGTTTATATTGACAACAGTGTGTATATAATGTGGCTAGTGTTCATATCAGGATCGCAACCATAGTTTAAACAATATTTATCAATGCCCGCATACCCAGTGCTCATTTTAAATGGAAAATGCAGATGACAAAAATGCCAAAATTAAAATCACGATAAATATTTTATTGATAATATTTGTATTTTGATTCTAGGTTCGCGAGAAATAAAATTATTAAAATGTTGAGACTTATTCCGCGAATTGGATAATTTATTTTATGCTTTCCACATTTGCCTATAGACGAATGTCTATATATGACTGTTTGGCTAAGATTCAGCGTAACTACTTGTCACACGTATATATAATAAAACATATTACATTTCAACGCATTGGCAATTAAGTACGACGTCAATTTGGTAAACTATTAAAAAAATTGTTATGATTTCTGATAACTCACATATAAATATTGATATATAAGTCAGGGCGTAGCCACACTGACCCATGCACTAATTATTTTTTATAAAAGATTTTTTCCAACCGCGAAATGATCAATTACCTGGTCCTTGATTTGAAGAATAATCACTTTACGTCCACTTTCCTCACATTTACTCCGAACAGTTCGGAGTCTAGCTTCAGTTGCCTTTACCAACAGCTAGCTCATCGCATCAACTAATTTGACAATAATGAAATCGAGTGGTGAATTTCGTTTAATCTGCCTTATCTACACTTAACAGTAGATCTCTGAACAATAACTTATATTTCTCTATACAAATGAGTGTCATAAATGTGTGTTTGCGTGTACCTGTACGTACACGCTCATGCATAGATATTAAAGTAATTTTATAAAAATATAGATGAGTCACTACATAGGTGTATGCCATGCATAAATGTGCGTGCGCGCGTTTAGAACCGTAAATTCATCAGTTAAATATAACTAACTGCTCCCGTAATTTCATGTAAATTAAATTAAAGTGAGTAATGCCAATTCCTCTTTGCTCACGTTTGGCTTATATTTTTAAAATTATTTTGCATAATGCAGCATTCACGAGTGAACTTCCTGGTGAAAAAGAGTGCAATGCATCAATCTCAGAATTCCGTCATGTAAAATACTGAAAATTTAGTAAAATAATAAATTTAATTAAGGTAAAATGTTCCAATAAATCTGGGTCTGAAAGTAAATTTATATATAAAGATCATAGTTACATGGTAAAGAAAAGGTGACTTTTAACGTGACGATAGATTAATAAGTGTTGCATTATATAAAAGACATAAGTTAAGGGCTACAGTAACATAACAAGCAATTACGGATGAAGTTATAAAATTAACTTAAATTTACTTAAGAGATCGTTAATTTTTTTCACTTAACCAGCTATAAATTAATCTTAATCCAACGTTATTACTCTTGAACTTGAGCAAGTTTCCGATTCCGTTTCGTGCAATTTTTTCTCGCTACCGCAATTTAGTTCTGTGTCTATATTGAGAAAGGAAATTTAAAAGCGAATTAGAGGTATTCGAATAGAACAACCATTGGCAGGTCCGATAGAAAATGTCTTCATGTCTCACATGGAGAAAACATCTTAGACAGGACGGCCCTTAAACAAAAATATACCTTCTTTACTTGTATGAGATATTAATTATTTGGAATCATCGGGGGATAGCAGGGTTAATTTCTTAAAATAAGCTAATCTAGTGAGAGAAATCAAATTTACAATTGAAGAGGAATAACGTGGTCATTTACTATTCATAGATGCCAAATAAACTGTAAACGGCACAAAATTAGAAAAAGACTTTTATGAGAAGCATACTTATTGCGGTATACCTCTTAATGTAAGGTCACATCATCTGCAAAGAAAAAAATCAAGATCCTCAAATAAATAGTAATTAGAAGCTTGAAATTGACAGACATAGAATAGATCGAAATAGAATTAGGTAGACTCTGAAAAATAAACCTCGTTAATGGGCTGATGAATGTCGTAAGTAAATTTAATCATAATTGGCAGCACGTGAATTAATATGAATCAAAGAAAGCCCATAGGGTTATGGTAATACTGGACCCAAAAGTAAGCAGGAACAAAAAACGGTGGCATGAAAATAAAAAATACGCATAATTTAAAAAAAATCCCTTACCCTAGGCACTGAAGTTTCTTACCAAAATGAGAAAATTAAACCACTAAGCACATCATAAATTATTATATTCTATTTAAGGACTGCAACCCAATGCAAGTGGGTAAAACCATACGCTAAATTAAATTAAGATGAGAGGAACATAGAAGTGAATGTTAATATGGACATGTTCATAAATCAGATCCTGTCTATCATACGGTAGAAACAACAAATACAAATATATCTTGGATAATTGCAGATTTATATCAATATGTAGTATTAATAAATCGACAAGATTGATTAGAATGTCTATTTAAATTAATTTTAACTAAAAAACAATGAATGAAATAGCCATAGAAGAATCACCTGACTTGACTTGACGCAAAACACTAAATTATGTTGCAAAGGGACGATTGCACGAATCAGAATTGGAAAATCGATCAAGTAAAAGATTAATGAAGTTTGATTAAGATTAACATACAAATCGCTTCGAAAGGATAATTAAAGGTCTCTTACCTAATTTATGGCTTATTCTAATATTTCGTTCTTTATTACATGTTATATTACCGACTTAGGACCTTTATAGAGTGTAACTCTTATTGATGAAACTTTACGTTGAATATCACCATTACTTTACAATATTATTATGAGCATTCCTTCAGTAGGCTATTCTCACATTTCTTTTCGTGCAAACAAATGCACACAAACATTTATGGCGTACATTAATCTATTTAAAAGTAAGTTTTTGATAAGAGATTTTCCTGTAAGCGTAAGAGGGGCCGTTTAAACAAAATTTACCATTTGACATAGTAATTGTCAAATGTCTTGGTGCACTGATCTTTCAGATGGAAAAGAGATCCGGCAATTAGAACTGAAATATTCAGATTAAAATCGAGAACAGTTGACGCAAAAATACCGTTTCGCAAAACCAAGACCAAATAAAAACTCTATTTCTGAAAAAATATTGGACAATTGGACTTTGCTATCCAAAATTCGGGTGTGTATTGATGCATTAGTTGAAGCAGCTTCAAATAAATTCCTTATAAATGCGAAGTCGAAACCAAACCGTTTTACGTAATATGCAGCAAGCCTATTAAGTATATGAACCATATAATTTTGGAGATTAAAGTTTAAATGTCAACCATGTCGAGTAATTGCTACTTCTGTAAAACCTAATAAGTTGGCTTTGAACGACACCAGTTATCATATTTGTGTGGTAAACATTACAGCACTCCGAGCAATTTACACAAGTTATATACATATATATATATATATATATATATATATATATATATATATATATATATATATATATGTACGATTCCATTGAGGCATGTGTTTTGAGGATGAAAAAGTAGTATGTGCTCAGAAACGTTTTTATCTTCATTTTCATTCAAATTTAGCCCATCTTCAAATTCATGTGATAAATTCATATTATGTATAGTGAACTTGCTATGAGGTCAGAATTTGAATGGCAGATTTTGAGGCTAACTAAGATTATTTAGAGAATGTATATGCATAGCAGATTGCTGCGTCAAGCTGTTTCAACATATATGATAAAATACATAGTGCGTTCTAGGGGCAGTGCCCGCTCATACTTATGAGTCGCCAGCTAGCACAAAACGAACCTGTACATGAAATTTAGCACTTTGTTAATGATCACTTTTGTATGCCCTTCTAGTCCAATTGTTAATGCCATCTTGCTATTAGATGCCGTTTGTGGCGGAGAACCAATGTATATGCAATAATGTATTACGTGTTGCGCGCCTAGTAACAAGTTAGTTCTCCATTTTGATGAAATATAGCTTACATTGAAATCCATCGTGTTGGTATCATGTACCGACACCGCAACCACAGTGTTAGTAACATGTTCCTTTTGGGTACAATAATGTTGGTATCGGGTACTGACAAAAAGCCATAGTAGGAGCCGCTATAACGCCCTTTAACCACTATATATTTGAGTAAAGAATGTGGGATAATAGAACGGTACCATCTCCTAGACGAATGTGTAAACCTGCAATAGTGATGCCAACAACATATAAAGTCTTCGACAATGCAACTTCAACGCTAACTCACACTATATAATATATAAACCGAGTCTGTAAAGGATACTAACACTATGGCAATTGTGTCAGTAACCGATACCAACATTATTTTACCGAAAATGTACATGGTACTACCACTATAGTTGCCGAGTCGGTACATGGTACCAACAAGATTGATATTAATGTATACTATAGTTCAGCGAAATTGAGAATTACAACTATTTCTGAACACCTATTACTCCAGTAAATCCATACACTCTGACCTTGATTGATATCAGTTATCACATTTCGCGGTAAGCATGATATTGAATTCAGTATATAACAGTTAAATACTGTTTGTTGCGGAGAACTAATATATATGCAAGTCTGTAAGTACGAAATGAATGTGCATGAGATTATACTTTCCGTTCATGATGACTTTGTTTTATCCTACTGGTCACAACTGAACTAATTTGTAACTAGGTTCGCAACACCTAATACATACTTTCATAAATATTAGTTCTCCGTAAGAAACAGTATATAACTGTTATATACTTAATTCGATGATGTCATGCTTACTGCGAAATGTGATAGCTCATATCGATCAAGGCCAGAGTGTATGGATTTACTGGAGAAATAGGTGTTCAGAAATAGTTGTAATTCTCAATTTCGGTGAACTATAGCATACATTGATATCAGTCATGTTGGTACCATGTACCGACTCGGCAACTATAGTGTTAGTACCATATACAGTTTCGGTACTATAATGTTGGTATCGGTTACTGACACAATTGCCATAATGTTAGTATCCTTTACAGACTCGGTATATATTTATTATATAGAGTGAGTTAGCGAGGAAGTTGCATTTTCGAGACTTTATATGATGTTAGCTTCACTATTATAAGTTTACACATTCGTCTAGGAGATTGGACCGTCCCATTATCGCACATTCTACACCCAAACATATAGTGGTTAAAGGGCGTAATGCCAGCTCCTACTGATGAGTCGCCAGTAATCACGAAACAGATGTGCATGAGATTATACTTTCCGTTCATGCTGTCTTTGTGTTATCATTCTAGTCATAATTGAACTAATTTGTAACTAGGTGCTCAGCACCTAATACATAAATGCCATTCTGCTGTCTATTTGGCCCGATATGTCTATAAATAACAACTAGTAAATAAAAAGTGATGACCTATCGAAAACGGCAATTTTACAAAAGCAGTTAAATGAGAAACCTGGTAATTTAGACAAAATTGACCTTTGAATCATACCAAAACACATTAGAAGGAAAGCAAGCGTGGAATAAGTTCAATTCTTCTGTTGTAAAATATAACATATTCAATTGTATATTAGACTTCGTGTAATGCAAATCCAGCAAACGTATTTCGGTCCACCATATTATACCAAAGTCCACATGCTAAAGACGAGATAATATGCCAGATATTTAGCTGATCAAGCAAATTACATGAATACACAAACATCAAATTACCTTAACTTGAATGAGAATTAATTGAAGAGTGAAAAATGAATCAATAGGTGAAATGTATTTCAAAGTCATTATTTAAGATATCAGCGAAATTATTTTTGGCTGCATTCCTATGGTAGGTTGTGGTAAAATTAGATTCGAAATGTCAAGTCATGTAATTATCATGTAATTACTGATATTTACATAGTAATTTAACCAACAACACAATTTGTGTACAATGCAACTCTATCGTTTAACTCGCATTAGGACAGGTGATATGCAAAAGTTTTAGATCATAGTTGTTTTCTGCGATAACTAACCTTTTAAGCCGGTAACTTCTGTATTACACAAGGCCGTGAGGCTGTCTGCAATGGCGTTCTCCATTAACAGAGTTTCGTCTGATCTTAATGCAGAAAAATGAAAAAAATGATTTAATTTAACATAAGTTATTCGCTACATCTCTTTAAATACAAGAAGAAAACTATGATATTTGATCAACTTACGAGAACCTAACTGACTAGCATTATCAGTTGACAAATTGTCGAGTAGACTAAATTAAGGACTGTGCCAAGGAAGAAATGTATTTAATCTTCTACTCGAACCTATATTCAACCTAACAAGTCGACCGTAGATAGCATGCAATTACCTAAATTTATTATTTTATAACTTAAGTTCACCTGGTAATACTTTTATACTTAACTTATTTCATTATGCCTGTTCTAGTTGGTGTCAATATGAATTCGGAAATATTTAAAAAACGTTTAGTAGTGCCCTGAAAAATACAAGCACGTCCAAATAAGGGATCCTATAGAGATGTGAACATAATATTTCTTTTTATATTGTAGAAATATGTTATGCAGTTACGGTAACTGATCGATAAAATCACATAATACACGCACACATATATGCTCCTTTTTATCTGTAAATATATATATATATATATATATATATATATATATATATAAATTTTTTGTTACAAGTTACACCACTTTTGAAAATATGAGAATAGAACAACGTACTCCATGGAATTCCATTTTTTAACAAACCTTATTTCTACCAGTATCTTGCAGCCACTAATCTTGATTCGTTAATATTTTTGTTCATCCAATCCCAAATGAGCATTAGTTGTACATTTCACTACTTGATGATTTTTGTGCAGAAGCTGCAACCCACTTTATTAGTTTTGGATGGAGATGCTGATTTATTCTAGTTTCGAGTCCCTTTTTGATCTGCCGATGTACTGAGCGTTGCAGGAACATTGAAATTTGTATACAGATAAAAAGTGTTGACGTCACAGAGAGGCTAAAAAATTTTATTAGTTCACATAAATCTACAAATTTCAATGTACCTGCAACGCTCGGTATATCGGAAGATCAAAAAGAGCCTTGAAACTACAATAAATCATCATCTCCCTCAAAAACTAATAAAGAGGGTGCAGCTCCTGCACAAAAATCAGCAATTTGTGAAGATGTACTACTCACGGGTCATGCCGTGAGTAGTAACAATTTTTCAGTTCTGTACAAGGCAAAAACGGAAAAAATGCTTCTGGCTTTTGAAACTAATACAATTAATAAGATTAACCTCTAATTAAACATGCAGAAAATAATTCACACAGAAATTAAATTGGACTGTAACAAAAACATAACTAACAGGCTTTCACAAATAGCCGACGTTCTGCAAAATACGACACCTCCACAATTACAGATGCAAAATCAATGGAAGCGATGACACGCTACATGGCGTTACGCAAAAGAAGTTGTCTAAATTGCGCAAAACAAAGAAAAACATAGCGAAGAGGGAATTGATCCCGCAAAATGTACAGTTGGGATTGGATGTTGGAAAATATTATAGAATCCAGAATAGTGGCTGTAGATACTTCTAGAAATAGGATTTATCATACTAAGTTGACAATCACTATTTCAAGTGAAAGAAATAGCATTTGTTAATAAATGTTATTCCATGGAACTGTATTATTCTCATATATATATATATATATATATATATATATATATATTATATATATATATAATTTATATTATTTATTCATATTGCCCATTTCCTTGAATATTAGTCAAAATATATTTTTAGTTGGAACTTCATTTATAAAGGGATTTCATTTAGGCTCCACCTAAAGTAAAGTCCAACCAAGAAACACTAGTTAGTATATGAATGCAAATTTTGTGTAGCTTGCAGCACGATGTCTCAGCGATTAGTGCAATAGATTCCGAAGCAGATGTGCCCTACTTCGAACGCTGCCTGAGGCAGATTCTTGACTGTACGCGATGAATTCCCAATAAGGAATAACTAGTCTACTGCATTAATTGCCTTTTCTACGTTATACAATGTTTAAGTTAAACTAACAAATGTGTATTCGTATTGGGTTAGGTTTTGATATCAAGATCGCAACCTTGATTAAAATAATCGTTTTAACTGCCAGTGACACCAGAGATCGTTTTTTTATATAAATTTGATAGTGACCAGTTTACTTCGTAAACAATCAGATGCAAATAACATTGTTTCATTTATATACTCTCTGGGTTCTATTTTGATTAAACGAACGGTAACCAGTTGGATTTTCAATTTTATTTCTATTCATTGTTTATAGTTTATTGCTGGTTGACTTGCGATTGGGTGTGCGTATTTTTTCGAGGCTGTGTCTCTCGGTGTTGGGATCATTCTAATCGTAACAGGTTTATATGTTAAAAATTAGATGATTGCGCGGGGGGTGGTAACAATTCTTTAAATCAAGATTGCGAGCGTGAAGTAAACACCAATCCCATTGTATTTAACCAGTCTTCGAACAACATAACAAAACTACCACCAGTCGCAACGCATTGACGCGTTTCGACCTCCCATGTCGAAACGCGTCAGTGCGTTGCGACTGGTGGTAGTTTTGTTATGTTGTTCGAAGACTGGTTAAATACAATGGGATTGGTGATTACTTAAGCCCGCAAACTGATTTAAAGAATTGTTACCACCACCAACGCAATCAATTATGTTTTAATTGAATTGTCTTTATATATGAGTGTTGCGAAAGCTACAACAGCTAATGTTCGTTACTGCATAGAAATTGTGCAGCCGACATTTCCAGTCACTTTCAATGTATGCAAGACTATTGGAGGTGAGAGCCGCATATCTAATTTGCTTTCCATATATATGCAATTCGGTTTCATCCTCTTTAGTCGGTTTGCCGTCGTACTCTGATAATCACCATGGTTGGTCGAAACGCGTCAGTGCGTTGCGGCTGGCGGTAGGTTTACTATGTTATTCGAGACACTGGTTTAATCAACTGATTTAGGTGTTAACTTCCAAGCTCGAAAACTTGATTTAAAGAAAAGGTCTATATGTTATCAATTTTAAATAAACTATGCTGAAGGTAGATAGGGCAATACATCAAGTAGACCAATTTTATCCTTATTGGTAACATTATATATATATATATATATATATATATATATATATATATATAATCTATCTAATTCATCAAGTTGTAATTTTTGCGATGCTGGCGTAGTTTCTTGATTTGATAATACTCCCATAGTTAATCATCTATGAATTTTTATTAAGAGCTATTTTTAATTAACGTGATAAGCATGGATGCGGAAAAAAGTTTTTTATATCTCAAATACGATTCACTTTAACACAATAATCTATGCGAGTTGTAGTGTTCATCGGAAATTTAGAGCTTGTTAGTGTATATGCTCGTAAAAATATTGCTTCAGTGAAGTTTAATGAAGTGCTGTCTGAAACAGGGTACTACTTATGTCCGATGACAGAGATTACATTGTTTATATGCATTTTGACCCACCTCCGCAGTTGCATGTTAATGTTACTTATACCTGTTGCTTGACCACATTTATTACGCGACAGGATGTTGATTAATAAACTAGCCGCTTTTATTTTTAAAAAAACCAGGTTTTTACGTCTAAATGTCCACATCTTGAGACAAAATATTTCTGGGCCATCTTGCGGGCCTCCTTGACAACTAAAATAAAACTTGACACCACAAACTTTAAAAAATGGGAACAAAAGTGCTAAATGTCGTTTAGAAAGCTTCATTTTTACTAACTGTCAGACCTCATGACAATAGTTTACTTTCCAGTAGATAAGCGTGCGTCATGTATGTGCGTAAATCATTCAATTTAACAAAAGTACCGGCACGTGTACGCTCATCTGATAGAAATGACTATGGCCTCAAAACTATCACTGACTTTTCACAGTTATTGTTATGAGATATGTCAGTAAGCATAAATATAGCCATTTTTACGAAATTTAGAACTTACCCTAATACCTGTCAATTTCATGGTGTCGTGCTCTTACTTATGACAAACGGGTTGGGAAGGCAATCTCGAAATATACGGTGTAAAAATGTCTACTCACACAGTTTCAACCACCATTTCTCTTCTGTTTAGCTAACGAAAAACAGTTTCTGAATATGGAATTCATGGATAGGTTATTTAACTCAACAAAATCTTTTGTTAGATATTTAGTTTTCAGATACGTATAGTATTTTCCCCCAAATTTGGATTTTTAAAAAAAAATTAAACTTTGCACAAAAAAGCTTTCACTCCATCTTATCAACTTATTTACAAGAAAAATAAAACTCAGGAATTAATTGTTTGTGTAGAAGAAACAGTGCACATAAATAGTACACAAAATACATATGAGTCCAGATATTTCAAATATAAGAAACATAACTAAACACCGTTTCGCATGCGGCTTGGAAAATGACATGGTTTTGCCAATGCATGCACAATTTATTCTGCACAATTTTAGGCAACGTTTATTAATGCTAATTGCTTTATAGTAGGGAAGCCTGCTCTCAAACCTTGCCTAAGTGAAGAGCTTAGAAATCCATTCTTTTCTGCACTGGTGATGAAAAGCTTTAATTATAAAATCCATTAAGACAAAAAATAGAGTTCAGAGAAATGAGTATATTGAACGGAGTCAAATAGCAATCTGTTGAAGATTGCTCAGAACGGGCTTTCAGTATACGAAGTTAGATTGGAATTCTAGTTCTTAACTTAATTATGAAAAGTTTACGTCTTTTCATTTTATAGTATCTGTATCAATTCCATTTTTCCATAAGAGTCCCAAATCTGCACTTTTCTCAATGAGTATACTTACAGTGCTTTCAAATATAACGAGATGAGGGTCTGAAAAGTTAACCACTACCTTAATTGGAAATTGTGAATATTAATTCTCACGGTTTAAAAACTACATAAAAGTTCTTATCATTTGTCGAATGTATTACGTAACATATGCTGTAACTCGGTTCTAGTGTAAACAGGAGTCAACTATATTGTTAACAATCCCAATTGGTATGTTTTATGATTTTTCAATTGTCTTTAAATTTTACTTAGCTCCATTTTCAAACGTAGGACATTGTGCAAAACTTAGCATGCTTTAATGCTTATTCATCTAAAAGTCAACGTACTATTAATTGATCAAAAGATTTTAAAAATAATTTTTAGATATAAGAAATTCTATTTCTTATTTCCTAGTAAGTATTAAAAAAGAACAAATTTACTTATTTCAAAACATTTACCAAATATAAATCTGAAATTGAGAGTGAGATTGGAGAAAGTGAACTTCTTACCATTTAAGTGCATCGTTTCTAATTCATTCTTATATATTTTGGGAGAAAATAGTAGAAAATTAATTTGATACCCTTATTGAAGTTTACTTTTATTTTTGTACATAATAATGATAATATGTAATCTGGTTTAGTCTTTCTTTAGATTTCCCAATTATTTTATCCAATTTGGTTAGCATGTTTCGTTTTTATCTTATTTTATGACTGTACTTCTAACGAATTCGATGTAAATTATCGAGTTATATATTATTTCATAAATTTTACAATTTGTAGCATATTGACTTTTATTTTGTTTATAATGAAATTATAGTACTGCTATACATTATTTTTACGCCAAATAAATATATTCCATTATAATAACCTGAAAATCTGTGTGGGCTATTTAATGCTAGTGTGAATTGCCAATCGCTTTAATTCACCGAACTTCAGTTTCATTAATTACCTTCAATATTGCAGATTACAAGTCTGACAGTTGGCTCTTATTTCATATTTCTTTTTGAGAACTATTTGAATGAAATTTTAATCATTAACAGCTGCATAGTAACTTCTACAGTTATGTTGGATAATGTACTTTTACACTAAAGAGGTATAAACATTGGCTTATTTAACTTGTTCAATTTATAAAATGGCGTGGCCTGGAAATAAAAAGCATTGTTTTTAGGTCACGTGTTCATACATTGGTAAATTTCTAACTTTAAGGTTATATTTATGGCATGTTACGTATGAATAAGTGCTAGAATTTTTGCTTGTTTTTATTCACGATATCTGTACTAATAGGAAAATGCTTAGCTAATCGTTTGATAAAATATGATTTTGTGACTGAGAAAAGGAATGTGCTTTTACAAAAGAACGATGCTTTTTTTCAGAATTAGATTAAATTTGAAATAATTGCAACTGCTTTTTATTGTAAATGGGAGTTGGAATATCAATGCGACAGGCATGTTTAGTTTTCTGCTTAAATTGCAAAAACAATTAAAAAATATTACCTTAAAAGTCGAATATTTATCTCTTCCAGCTTAAATCACTAGAAGAAAGAAATTTTAAATTTTGGAACCTTGCGTGCAACAGAATCTGGGACGTCGAGCTCGATCTGTTAGAAACATGTGTTTAAATCACGTTTATTATCACCAGCCGCAAAATCAATGATTTGTTGGTTGCTTAATTGGAGAAAAACAATTTAAGAAACTTGATTGGTTGGTTCTCACTTGTCCAGTTACACTGATTCTAATCACAATCAGTGTTTCTGAAATTGTTCGTTAACCAGTCTTTTCCAAATTTTTCCAAATTTTCAGGACTTTATTTCATATCTTCAAAGTTGTTTCCATACTCACAGAAAAAACAACATATGACAATTGTAATATCCTCATTCAATACAGATCTATTTATATTTACTATTCTTCCAAAAGTATCGTTTTTTGTCTGCACCGACGAGTCCTATCAATTATCCTTCAAAAGCAAGTTTTGTATCAAAATTAAACGATGACAGCATTGCGAAAGGTAATTCTTCTTCATCCTATAAAGAAATTATTTGCAAATGCGTATTAAGTGTTTGCGCACCTAGTAACAAATTAGTTCAAATATGACCAGAAGGATAAACCAAATTCAGCATGAACGGAAGGTATAATCTCATGTGCACATTCGTTTCGTGCTTACTGGCGACTCATCAGTAGGAGCCGGTATACGCTCACCTACTATATTTGTGAGAAATGGGGACAAATGAATTGTACAATCTCCAAGATGAGCGTGTAAACCTGTAGTAGTGGAACTAACTTCCTATAAAGTCTTCAACAAAAGACATGTAAGCCAACTTATTATATACAAGATATATACCGAGCCTGTAAATTGTACCAACTCTATGGTTGTTGTGTCGATACCTGATACCAACACTATGGTTGCCGAGACAGTACATACTCCAACACAATGTATTTTAAGATATACTGTATTTAAACAAAATAGGGAATAACAACTACTTCCGAGCACCTGTTACTCCAACAAATCCATACACTCTGACCTTGATCAATATCAGTTATCAATTTTGCGGTATGTATGACATAATTTAATTAAATATATAACAATTAGTTACTGTTTTTTGCAAAGAAATAATATATATGCGACTGTATTTTAGGTGTTCCGGACTAAGTAGCAAATTAGTTCAAATATGACCAGAAGTATGAATCAAAGTCAGCATGAACGGAAGGTATAATCTCATTCGCACATTCTTTTCGTGCTTACTCATGACTATTTATCAAAATCATGTTTGTAATATTGATAAAAACACGAATCACATTATACGTATATTCGTCGTTAAAAAAGTAGTATTTCACAAGGTAGCAAAGATAATCAATGCATGTTTATTGTATGAAACTGTTACCAAAGTATCGATCACTTGTATAACTTTCTTTCAGCAAGCAGTTTTTAAAATTGAATTATTAATTCAACATGAATATTGGGTGCTTTGCTTCGAACAGCTTTTAGTCAGATTAAATATAAGTATTGTATTCTTGTGCCTGACACCAGAGAGCACAGGTATCCACAAAAATTACCAGCAACGACATCGAGCGGAAATGATCTCATTTTTAGTTTGCAAAGTAGATAAATATAGAATTCAGTATTCGTTCTTAACTTGCACAGTTTTAGACACTAATAACTAATTACTAGTTGAAGCTCATGGCAGTCTCTTTAGTTATTCAGCATCAATTCAGTTTACCTGAATTTTGTTTGACCAAATAAGAATACCTTTGAACCAAGATAGTTTGATCAGACTACAGAAATAACAGGAAAAACAGCAAAAGTATACATTTTGAAACTAAAACATACTTGAACACAAGTTTGAACCATTCCGCTTTTGATAGATCATAAAAAATAACCATGTTTATTATAAAAAAGGATTTAGCGGAGAAACCAACTTCAAACATGATAATATAGAACTGCATATTCTTTTATTAGAAATTTAATTTTAAAAAGATTCCATAATTTACCTAAAATATTATTAAATGCAGTTTAGCACGAAGTTATACAGAACTGCAAACTGATATGAATGTAACTCCATGCTTAGGCGTAAATGAACTATCAGGAGCAAACATGGTTTTCGTGTTGAAATAAATCACCAACTTTTTCTATATATATATATATATATATATATATATATATATATATATATATATATATATAATATTTTGAAATGCGAGCTTTGATAAAAATTCTTTTTGTACCCTTCCTGTGTGCAAAAACAAAAAGAAATTTAACAGATACAAGAAACATTTCTTACGCATAATCTCCTCAAATATCTACTAATGAAAATATCTTTATATATAAATTGGAAAGCAAAACAAAATATAAATATGTGAATATATATAGAGAGAGTGAAAAATGGAAAGCAATCAATTTCGTGCGTCAATGCAGCTAAACTACGAGTGTTATTTAGAGTAACACACTTGCCTTTACCAGCAATCAAAAAGAAACAGCCGTTAATGTCGATATCAAATATTATTTACCAATATACGTGAGCAAGTTGTCGATCAACTTACGTAGGCCGATCGACCAGACGGTTAATTACTCGAATGATAGAACATTGCAACTTAAACGCCTGTTTAAAATCAAATGGTGAATACAGGTCTGCTATTGCGCAACACATCATCAAAACATCGCACGTGTGTTCTCCAGACGTAGCATTCAAAATAATTAATAAATGCAAAAACAAAAGGGAGTTAGCCACATACGAAGCCTTATGGATAAACAAATTACAGCCGGATTTATGTAAGCAGAAGAAGCACGTACAAGAATTGAGCTTGAACTGGATGAGACGCATGTGATTTGATTGGTTTCCGTTTTTCGCACTCTCTCCGTGTTCACATATTTCCATCTTGTTTTTCTTTCCAATTTATATATAAAGATATGTTCATTAGTAGATATTTGAGAAGTCAATGCGAGAGAAATGTTTCTTATATCTGATAAAATTTCTTTTTGTTTTTGCACACGGGAAGGGTACAATGAATTTTAATAGGTAATTGTTAATTTGACGGTTCCTTGGTGCTTGTTAACATAATTAAAGATATAAATGTGCAAATTAAAATAATGGTGCCTATTGATGTAATGCCTCTGCTTATAAATGTTCCAATTGACGAAACACTTGATATTATAGTTCAAGCAGTAGACCAAGTCATATTAACAATTACCATAAGCAAGGTTGCGATCAGGATATAAGCACTTGACCCATTAATTAATTACATATGTCAGTATAAACTAAGAACTGTATAGTGTAGAAAAGGCGATTAATCCAGTAGACCAGTTTCGTCCTTATTGGGAGCTTAACACGTACTGGCCAGAATTTTCCGCGGACAGGACTTGAACCTGGGAATGTCTGCTTCGGAAACTGGTGCTTTAAGCAATGAGACACTCTGCAGCACACTACACATGAAGTAGTGTGGTGTCTGTTCTATAATGACATATTAGTAATGGTTAGTTGGAACCTCAGGTCCAAAGGCATGCTATATAGGCTCCACATAAAAGTAAGGCAAAGTAATGATTATTAGTCAGTATATAACTGAAAATTGTGCGTTGTGCGCGACCGGGTGGCTCAGTGGTTATAGCACCAGATTCCAAAGCAGACGTGCCCAGGTTCTAGCCCTGTCCGCGGCAAATTCTGGCCAGTACATGATGAGTTCCCAATAAGGATGAAACCGGTCTACTGAATGAATTGCCTTTTCTACACTATATAATTCTTAGTTTGTGTGTGTAAGTAATTTATCGGTCAGGTGCCTATATCAAGATCGCAACCTTGATTATAATAATTGTTATCACTGCCCGCGCAACCAATATTCGGTTAATAATATATATATTCACAAATAAAGCTACTTTATTTAAAACAATGAGAATTGCTCAGTATATTTCACGCCACAGAGAAACGATTTCCGCTTTCGCCATCGGGCCGACAATCGTTTTTCTCAATATTATGCTTATCAAGATTTAATAGAAATATTAATAGAAATCATATTGTGTACTTACTGCGAGACTAATGAATTATCTAAATAATTGAACACTGCTAAAGTACGAACGTTGGCACTTCAAACATTTGATCTGTAGTATGATGTATCTGGGCTTCTACAGCTCTGGCGCTCAACTGTCTTGAAAAGTTGTTTATTTTTGGATCGCTCTCATTGCACTCCGTCCATCGTTGCTTAGAGAACTGCGCTGAAAGCCGAGCGACATTTGAGAATGCAGTTTCGATACCTCTCGCAAGAGTAGCTACTACACCGTGCACCCGACAGTCATGCCCATCAAGGAGCAATGACTCCAAATTAAGCAATTCCGCGATCTCATCAATTGGTACTGCGCCTTTAACATCTTGTTTATTTGCCATTAAAACAACAGGCACCCTGGCTAATTGCGGATCGGATACAACGGTTTCGAGCATTTGAGAGGCTTCCACTAAACGGGCTTTATCACTGGCGTCCAAAACAAATACCAGTGCCGTTATTCCTGCGTAATAGTGTTTCCAGGCTAAGCGCTGTTCCGGCGTGTCTGTATAAGATATGTCAATCAGCGTCATGTTTACATTTTGCATATATGGCACGCGAACAATTTCCACGTTGACTAAACCAGAACCACTAGATTCATTTAGATGAATTGTTTGTTCACCGGTGCTGAGCTCTTTCAGTTTGGCGACAAGTGTCGACTTTCCAGCATCAGCTAAACCCATTATTAGGACACGGTGAGCCGGAGTTGCAGCATTTTGTTGCACAGCACACATTCTGCACAACGATCCACCCATTGGTATTGCTGAAGGTAACGTCTAATTTTCTACCTTGACAATGGCTTCCTCAATTAGTCAGTCATAGGTGCATACAGTTTATTTTTGAGTAGTATATAATTTATTTATATTTCTTGTCAAAAACTAAAATAAAATTTTTAAAAAATAATTACAAATTTATAATTGGTAATGAAGGCATATTTTATGCTTATATAATATATATATATATATATATATATATATATATATATATATATATATATATATATATATATAAATTAAATTAAAACAGCAGGAATTTGTTTATATATAGTTATATAAGAATAGGTTTCAGCAGAAGAAAAGGCTTACCATAAAACTTAAGTTGATAAATGACTTTAAATTTCATGTATTATGCAGTACAAATGGGTAGTGTCACAGACTCAAAAGAAAATGTGTCTTTGTTCGAGAACCATTCGAGGCAAATACTGAACAGTACTTGACAAGTTCCCATTAAGGACGAAACTGGTCTACCAGATGAAATTTATTTATTAAATAATGAAATGTTTAGTTTATACTGACAACATATATGCATAAAGAAAAGAAATTAAATGATCAGAATTATGCTTACTGTACACAAATCAGGATTTATTAAATATGAAACAGTTTCGCAAACGACATCATTCGCCTTCTATTGTTTCCAGGAAAAGTAGATAAACTCTTGAACAATGTAATATGAGGAAAAAATGGGTACCTTCAATAGCCAACAAAGTGAAGGTCTTCCTTTAAATCAAGCTTGAAAGCTTGAAGTAAAAATGAATCCAGTTGTATTTAACCATTCGTTGAACAAAATAGTAAATCTACCCTCAGTCACAGATACTACGCGTTTCGACCTTCCGTGATCATCTTCGAACTATAACGGAAAACTGACTAGCGAGGATTAATCCGCAATGCATATATATATTAGATGTACATAGATATTTGGCGCCAATATGTGTGAATTACAGTAGTTTATCTGTGATGTGTGCTCGGTTTAAATAAAATAAGACGGATGTCTATATCAAGCTCTCAAACTTGATCTAAAGAATTGTTACCACCACCCGCGCAATCAATGATTGTTTAATTGTATAACATAATCAGGTGGCGAATGCTGCAAAAAGTTAATATCCGTGACTGAATTTAATTTTTGCAACTGAAAACTCTAGTCAAGTGCAATGAATGCGAAGCTTCTAGTGTGTAGAGCCTGATATCTAATTTTGCTATCCCTATATATGCATTTCGGTTTATGCCTTACTAGTCAGTTTGCCGCCATATTCTGATGATGATTGATTGATGTTATGATTTCCGCGAAGACGTGAACAATGATGACTAATGTGTATAGCCTTATTGGTACTCAAAGTAGCCATCAATTTTGGTCACATTTAACCAATCCTCATTATCATTTCGGAGAGTTTTAAATGAAATCAGCTCTACTACTGTTGTAATATGTGCCCGTATAGGGCATGGACCGTCAGATATCACACGTTGACTAAATGTTTTGGTGTTTTGGGTCGTGGTGCCGGCTTGTAATAGGTTGCCAATAGATGATAAATACGTGTTAATGAAACTATTCGTTTTGTTCATTCGGTTTGTCATTTCTTTCATCGATATATGAACTAAGTTGTACATTAAACATTTTATACAAATGGTTTGCTGGTAAATTTTTAAAAAGAGTAAATATTCAACAATAAGATTCTAAATGTGTTATTATTTGAGTGACGGTAGTTTTACTATATTCTTCGACGACTAATTAATTACATTTGGATTGGTGTTTTCATCAAGATCGCAAAATTGATTCAAAAAATTGTTACCACCACCTGCGCAATGAATGATTGTTCAATTTTATTACCAATATATGTGAGAAAGTGAAGGCCTGCCAACCCAAATCCCGATATTGCTCGATAAGCTCTAAATAAGGATGAAACCGGTGTACTGGTTGAATTGCATTTTCTATGTTATACAACGCTTAGCTTATACTGTTTTATATATATATATATATATATATATATATAATGGGATTAGTGTTTATATGAAGCCTGGTTAAAATCCAGTCCATCGATAGAAGAGTAATCGGATGTTTTATTATGCGTCTGATTATCATCCTAGATATAATAGATCGCAACGTCGTTAAATGTACAATACTGAGTGTATTTAAAGTATCATTGGGCAGAATACATCGTGCTCCAATATATGATGGATACAATATGGTTTAGCACATGGTCGACGTGTAATAAATACTCTGCACAATTCTCGCACAAAAGCTAAAGCCTGGCCAAATCTCGATCCATTGACCTGTAGAATAACGAAAATTTATCATCACTTAGTTATACTGTACAAATTATATAATAACCTATACCCGGACACACACCAAGACACACTCACAAATCAACGCAAAATCAGCTGAATCAATTAAATAGGAATAAAAGTTAAATCAGTCTAGATCCATTTCGTTTAATCAGGAAGAAAGCTAAGGCATCACAGTTTGTATGATTCTTACTGCATCTATTTGTATTTACGGAAAACCATGATATAAACACAACAAGCTATTTTTTATTATAATATGATCCTTTCTGTCTGAAATAAGGTTTTCATGTCAATTGCCTATAATTTTATACTTAAATTTTGTGGCCGCCTTCGGAACACTAATCTAATAACACCAAAACACACAAATGTTTAACTAATACTTCTTTATTTTAGATTTCAAATTGGTAAAAAAAAATATAAATATGTGTATAACAAGTATGCTTATTCGGGTATTTTTATTAAATTCTGTATCGGATGAAATTCTGCATATTTAGATCAATGATAATTAGAAGCCTGAGTCTCAAAGGTGTACAATGTAAGGAAATTGATTTAAGTAGACTGATAATATTCAATGCTAATTGCTACGCCCGTAATATAACAATAAAGACGATGATGAATTGCATTAAGTAATGCAATCATAGTTGGACTATGGATGATAGTAGAACTTTGGTATTGCCGGACTCCAAACGAAGCAGGCAAATATAATCGGTAGCATAAGAATATAGTATAAGATTAAATTTAAAACAATCCTTTAGCCAGGGGCGATAAGCTTTTAAACTATTAGGTAAAATTTGTAACGGTAGACACGTCATGAGTGTATGTAATTCAATGTAAGGACTGCATCATCAGGTATGTGGGTGAAACCTTGCGCTTAATCAAAGTAAGAAAACGGGAAAATAGAACCGCATAAAAATATGGAAAGAAGAAACAGGTCATAAAGTTAACGGAAAAGGTCGTCAACGAGTGCGCACATTTCGTCGTTATAAATCGAAACAATTGATTAGGAAATCTATTGAGATCAAATTGAGCGATGTATTAATGAAAGAAACATTGGTTGAAAAATAATTCCGCTCCATTAGGAAAACAGCACCAAATAAGTGTGGCAATCGAAGATTGCACGAATTAGAATCGTGAACGAGCCCAACTAAAAGAACAGCAACTGTGTAATAAGTCTAGCTTACAGGGTTGTATAAATAATAAAGATCTCTTAAATAAACTTGGGATTAATTCATCGTGTAATACTTTATTACTATTTATCTTATATCTAATCGTGTATTCGGTATTGTATACCTAGTAACAAAAATGTTCAAAGAGGGCCAGAATGACATACCAACTTTAACATAACAGAAAGTATAATCTCATGCACATTCGTTTCGTGCTTACTGCCGACTCATAATTAGAATCCGCTATTACGCCCTATACCCACTAAATATGTAGGTGAGAAATGTGAGACAGTTGAATGGTAAAATCTCATATACGAATGGGTAAACCTGCAATAGTGAAGCTAACTTCATATAAAGTCTTCGACAATGCGATATCAAAGCCAACTCACTATTTATAATATGGTATATATATATATTTTTATATATATCAAGCCTGTAAAGGGTACCAACACTATGGACGCCGAGAGTCGGTACATAGTACTTACACAACGGATTCCAATATATGCTAAATTTCACCAAAATTGAGAATTATATCTAGTTTTATCTTACATGTCCAAAATATATTTCTTTTACTGTGGAAAATATATAACAGTTAAATACTGCTTGTTGCGGAGAACTAATATATATGCAAGTATGCATTAGGTGTTGCAAACCTAGTAACAATTTAGTTCAGTTGTGAT
>JAQBSW010010504.1:0-20000 GCA_029291075.1 Eudiplozoon nipponicum | reverse complement strand
ATTGCTGTTTTGGATGACGTGGAGGTTGCGGTTCGTCAGTCCGGTACAGTCACTAATGGAATCAAGTCCCAGTAATGATGATGCAACCGACATATCGTGTGATGTTGAAATGGCCACTGGTGACACACGACCTGAATCGAGAAAGCCATGTAGGCTCTTGACAGAACCAATGCCACTGAATTTATTAGACGATGCGATTTCTGGAGGAAATACAGAAATTATGATAAGCAGGTGAATTTTATTTAAGTAAGATGAAAAAATCACATTGGCATGAATTACGTATAACCGTATTTTCAGGACTTCAAAGCACGCCTTAAAAATTTAATTTCGCTTCAAAATCTGCAATATGCCTTATGTGTGAAAAAACCTTGCGTGAGGGAAATATGAAGCGAAATATTTTAAAAAGCTAAAACACTACCTGGTTTTAATCCGTTCTGCTGTAAAGTATTTCATCGAATGACTTCATTAGCATTTACGCTAAAGTCCAGCCGATATTGCATTTTGTCCCTCTTATCTACCAATATCAATTAAAGATTTCATCTCCTTAATGTTTATTAAATTTATAATTTAATTTTGAGAACCAAATTTAAGTTTCTAATATTAAAGTGAGGAACAAATGTGTATTTGTGTTCGAAATGCACCTTGTGTGACAAAAGACTCATTCTTAGTGGATGCGCCTTATATCCAGGTGTGTCTTATGGTCCGGAAAATACGGTACTTCAAGCTAGTGTATGTAACGCCAGGTACATTCACAACCGATTCTTATTAAGTATTACGCAAGATCGATTTTGAAAATTCGCGTACCTTTCTTGGTTAAGCGCTTACATATTTTGTGTCTTACTTCTCTTGTGCGTATGTGTATTTCGAATACGATTAACCAGCATTTTGTTTTAATTCGCATGTCTGTCTGACAAATTTTAAATTTATTGCAAAATATCATTTTCGAGTGAAGTTTCTATGTTAAAAGTATGCTTAACACTTCACTGAACACATCAAACTTTAAAAATTTCCATTTTTGACACTTGTCCTTAGAAAAATGGTTTCTGTGCCCTCACTAGGGTTGTTTCATTTTGATCTATTGTAAATATACGCGAAAAGGACATCTTCAATGCTAATGCATTCATAGGTTCGTCCTACTTCGTTTTCCATTTGATATTGAAGTAATTATCAGTCAATTTTTTATGTAACAATATAGGCGTAGTGCACCAAAAACAAAACATTAAAGTCAGCAAGCTATACTAAATAAAACTAAATTTAGGTATAATAACAGGTGACATGCCGTCTACCTTAAAATAAAAAAATAAATAAAATCGAAATCTAATCCTGACTAAAAACGTACGTCTGTGTGTAACCGGAAGCGGAATACGGTGTGCAACTTCCATAGTTTAGTCAATTTATTGCAAGACTCTGAAGCAAATACTGATTTTTTTCACGGCTATAGTAATTCTGGCAAGTGCTTGATAAGATCGAAATAAGGACGACACTGGTAAAGTTTATGCATTGCCTTTACCAATGCTTGCAGTATTTAGATTATAACTTCAATATATATATATATATATATATATATATATATATATATATATATATAATGAGAGAGGAGAGAGAGGGAAGAGACAACGGAGAGTGAGGGAGAGAGAGAGAGTGAGAAAAGTGGCATTATATCTTTCTTACAACAGGTGGACCATGGCTAGGTTAAACGTTAGGCTGGAAGCGATGCCACATGAAAACAATTGAAACTATGACTGACAGAAAGATATTAGTTGATACAAAATTTAGAACCACATATAATGCGCAGATCTCGTGGTTAATGGACTATTTTCCCTGATTCTGTACCGTACTCTGCAGGATTCAATTCCCGACCGCAACAATTCTGGCAACACATGAGTGACAAATGCGGATGAATCCGGATTATCGGTCAAAGTTTTTTGTTATCCGATACATAGTCCAGTTTTTAGTGAAAATATGTAAGATAAAATCCTTCGCGTTATATTATAATTAGATATGTGTTTTATGAACAATAAATTAAACAAAGCTGGCATTGTTTTAGTAGCATCAACCATATACATTCTTTGATTTTGAAATAATTATATAATATCTATTTTTATCTTGAATTTAACTATCGAATTATTGCTGGATAGAGCTAAATATTTAATAAGATATCAAATGCAATTTATTCATTAAACCCTTGTTTTGTACAAATTCCTAAATTCCATAGTGCATACCTTACGTACTTTGGCCTGTATAACACAAGTAATTTTTTGTTTCTATGAGCTACTTTCCTGTGGGCAGACGTATTGGTTATTTTTGGACACAATCCTATTAAATAAGACAACAGTGTGATATTTAAACCAATTTAACCAGCTTGATATAAACACCAATTCCATTATATATACAGTTGACAGTATGAACTAAGCTTTAAATATAGAAGAAAAGATAATTCATCCAGTAATTGTGTTTTAGGTGTTGAGCACTTAGTAACAAATTATGTCAAATAAGATAAACCAAAGACAGCATGAACGGAAAGTATAATCTCATGCACATTCTTTTCGTGCTAACTGGCTTACTTATACTTTCCGTTCACGCTGTCACAATCAGTATCTAAATTCATCCAGTACACCAGTTTTGTTCTTATAAGGAACTCATGAACTACTGTCAAAAATAGCTGTGGACATGACTCGATTCGGGGCACAACTACTTCTGAATTTGGATTTATCCATAGCCCTAAATTTGCTGAACATTATCCCAAATCTTAATTCGTATACGAACACACGTTTTTTGTTAGTCTCATTATTGTATGAAATATATTTGGGATGTTTAAGTATCTGAAGTTCTAACTAACCACCTTTATCTGTCATTGATTAACAGTTACCGTTGCCCTTAGCAAAGTTATATCCAATTGAAATCTAATTGGAGGATTTTGATAACGCATATGATGTCAGTATAAAGTAAATATTGCATCGGCTAGCAATAAGCAATTCGTCCAGCAGACTGATTTCGTCCTTATAGGAAACTCTTAATACTGTCAGGTATGTTTGTCGCGAACGGGACTCGAACGTTTGCTGCCTCTTGTCATTTTTAGTTTATACTAATTATATATATATATATATATATATATATATATATATATATATAATCAGAATCTTGTCATTAGACTTCAATTGGAAATAACGTCCCAATGTTGCATAGTATCTGATGTATAATGAAAGATCGTGGGTTGCAGATAAGACCTTTTGTTATGAAGACGTTCCAAATAAGTTATACCTAAAGCATTTAACATTATTTGAATGTATAACTTATCAATTTAGTCATGCTGTAAACTTCATTCTAACGTGATAAATTATTAAATCTTATTGATATTAAATTATTTTTCGCGGCACTCATTGTACAATTGGCATGTCTTCCTTTTTTAGGATGTAAATTTATAATTCTTTTAAAAAGTGATAATTTAAAAAGTATACCTATCCCCAGGCTCTATGCTAGCATTAAAATTCACTTACAAAGATTGCTATAATGATATTGATTTTCACATTTCCTGTGAGCCCATGAAACATAAGAACGCGTAGTTAAACCCGCCCATATGCCTGTATAATACCGGTAAATAAAGTTTAATTTCTTGCGTTTTGGTTGAACTTAGCAGTGGATAAATTACGTAGCATACATACATTTCGCTTATCCTAGCGATGCCGGCTCCACGCAAAAATTCGTCAAGAATTTTGTTGATGACTTTAGGAAATGTTGACGACACAGACGAACTCAACATGCTGTCTGACGTCAAATGTGCGCTTTAAGTTTGTTTAGTAAATACCGAACGAATATCAGATAAGGACTTTTGCTGAACATTCATCCAGCAATACCATATTACATTTCAGGCCCTATTTATATTTAACATTTGCATATTATGTAAATAAAGTGCAATTGACATTACATTCGTGATCGAAAATGAATAACTTTTGCAGTCCAAAAATTTAAATTGTTTTAGCGTGTAAATTAACTGAAAACATGCGAAGAATCTGTAGTTGAAGAGGCCTGCTTCTTAACTTCATTGCACTTGAAGTTCATACCTTTTTAAAAACAAAAGTCACAACGGGGTGCCTTTAACCAGGCCCTTTCACAGGGACATTAGATTATGAAAATGTATTTTTATGCATAAGTTTGTTTATCATGGCATATGCATTAACCAGTACGCAATACCAATACATGTGCATGTAAAAGCAAGGACACGCATACAGGTGTCCACACAAAATAGACAAAGACCAAGGTATTGTATAGAAAGAGGAACATGCGTTTTGTTGTAAGTGGCAAAAATTAATGCGAATACTAATTAGCCAACGAACCAGTCTTCATTGTCTGCAAAAATATCCTGAAAGTGATATATATATATATATATATATATATATATATATATATATAATATTTGTGTGTGTTTGAATGTGTGCACGTTCATATTACAGAGGATATCAACAGAAATGTTACTCTAAATTTTTTATTTAGTCGCAACAAATTTGACTGAATAATTGCATGTTAACTCCACCACCAGCACATAGGAAGGTAGGAAGTTCGATACAAAGGATCAATTCCAATTCTCCCAAAATCCTTCGAGGAATACACATTTTCGTGGATGTTCGCTAGCATAGACATTGGATGTAAGAAGCAAGCAATTGATCAACAGAATTCACCAATATTTACAGCAGAAATTGATCTAAAACAGCCTGTCAAAGTCAATAAATTCAACCGCTTCTCAATTTTACACAGAGCAAGGTACAAAAAATGTCTAGACATATAAAAAACAACAAGCACCCGGCCTAAACATTCAAATGTTCCACTAGCCACGAATCACACAAACCAACAGTAATTCCCATGCATACAATCGGTCAGATTTGCGATAATTTGGAAAAAAACAGTTGCGCAAGCGGCAGCATTATCATGATTAACATCGACAGAGATTGCCCAATAATATGAGCAACGAACACCGAAATTTTCAAACCCAACGCCGTTGGCAGGTGCAAAAGATAAGGCTCATAAACAATTCGATACGAAAAAAAGCCCACAAAGTAACAAAAATTCGTACACGTTATAGCCAACAAAGTGAACACCTGGTCAAAATAACCATATCTTAAACATCATTTTGTACTACAATAAGAATAACTTCTATACGCACATATTCATTCAGACACAAACCCACACGCAGTCACAAATCAAACAACAATAAAATAATTAAACGACCATTGGTTGCGCGGGTGGTGATAACAATTATTATAATCAAGGTTGCGGTCTTGATATAAACACCTGACCCATTAATTACTTACATATGTCAGTATAAACTAAGAATTGTATAGTGTAGAAAAGGCAATTCATCCAGTAGACCGGTTTCGTCCTTATTGGGAACTCATCAAGTACTGGCCAGAATTTGCCGCGGACAGGATACGAACCTGGGCACGTCTGCTTCGGAATCTGGTGCTCTAACCACTGAACTATCCTGCCGCACACTACACTACACACAATTTTCAGTTATATACTAACTAATGTAACTTGGTTAGTCAATTTTTCCTTTAGGTGGGGCTCATATGGCACCATTTAGACCTAAAGTTCCAACTAACCATGCCCAATCTGTCATTACTGAACAGACACCAACATTACATGGGAAATGGTATTGAAATGAACATTTATATAATTAAACGAACATTGGTTGCGCGGGTGGTGATAACAATTATTATAATCAAGGTTGCGGTCTTGATATAAACACCTGACCCATTAATTACTTACATATGTCAGTATAAACTAAGAATTGTATAGTGTAGAAAAGGCAATTCATCCAGTAGACCGGTTTCGTCCTTAGTGGGAACTCATCATGTACTGGCCAGAATTTGCCGCGGACAGGACTCGAACCTGGGCACGTCTGCTTCGCAATCCGGTTCTCTAAACACCGAGCCACCCTGCCTCATACTACACTACGCACAATTTTCAGTTATATACTAACTAATGGTACTTCGTTAGTCTATTTTTCCTTTAGGTGGAGATCGTATGGCATCAGTTTAGACCCAAAGTTTCAACTAACCATCGCAAATCAGTCATCACAGAACAGACATGACACTACATGGGTAAGTGGTATTGAAATGAAAATTTATATAATTAAACGAATATTGGTTGTGCGGATGGTGATAACAATTATCATAATCAAGGTTGCGGACTCTATCTGTACTGATTGCTTAATAAGCATAATTTCCAACGATTGTTCATATTTTACATAGTGTCCATACATTTTAAGTTAGTCTTTAAAAATATATGTATGTTTATGAAACTGATGATGTTAACACACGATTTAAAAATCCCAATGAGGAATTAATTTAACGAAATTGTGTAGCTGCAATATACCACACGTTATCAATCTTGTTTGACATGTCTTGCCCAACATCCTGTAAAGACTTCACAAAAAAATGCATTCTCAATGAGAAATTTAGACTCGAGTAAGATTAAACTTCAAATATCGAGTTGAGTGCATTTTGAATGACTGTATAGAAAATGCCTAAGTTTTTAAGTTGCATTACATAGCAACGATATTAATCCGCAAAATTGTTAATCGAGTCGACTTCAGTTTACGTGATATCGTGTGTTTGTTTAATCGATATTTTTAAGAATAAATTATCAGTTGATTATTAGGATGTCTTAAAACGGCTAAATTATTTGGTTGCACAGAACTAACTGATATTTTCTTATTTATAAAGTGCAGCAGACCAGGTATCTTATTATTCGGTGGAAAAGACAAAGTTGGCCATGTAAGATAGTAGCCAAAGTTTTTTATTTCAAATATTTAGATTTTTATTTCTCTACACCTTTTAAGGTGAATAATAAATATAGCAGGTTGGAAACTTCGTTTAATCAGGTTCACTAGTACTTCTTAGTGGATCTAATTGACAACAATTAGTCGTTTCACTAGGCAGACTAAACCGAATTTCCCATTTGCATAATTAATAGTTAATATTTTGCATGATGAATTGACAACTGAAGAAGATACGCGGAAAAGAGTACCTAAATATTTCAAATCACGACAAAGAGGAAACGAATCAAATTCGATTTTTAAGGTAAAACAGCTTAATGACGTCATATATGTCTTGAATGGTTGCGCAGTGCGAGCTTCAAATGTTGAATCTCCGCGATGTGCGTTCGCTGCTAGTCGCTTTGCACCACCAGTTTCGCCAAGAACCGATTGACTCCCATTTCGAAGTACGCATCGATTTTGGCTTCTTTTTGGCTGGGTGCGGATTCGTCCCTTTCTTCCGAAGGCTTCAACATCGTTCATATTAACTACTGGAAATGAGGTACGATCTAAACTTCACCCAGCCAGAAATACGACAACTTTGCGCACTTGGAAACGGGAATCAATCTGATCTTTGCGCAACTGATAGTGCAAAGCGGCAACCCGCCGTACGCAAATCGCGGAGATTAATCAACTAAATGACGTAATTACATAGCAGAAATGGAGGCCAGACGTAATAATAATATGGCCGCCTGATGTGTGGAGTCGAGAAGCCAATCTCCATCGGAAATACTGAACGATAAATTGAGGAAATACAGGCAAAATGGACTGGTACGTTGGAGGAAATGACGTTAAAGTTTCAAAAGTTTCTGTCAATTTCTACTATAGAAATGCTTCCGAGTCCTAACCTCTATAATTTAGTTTTGTTAACCGGAAATAAATTAATTTGTATATGCTCATGTCTTAGTAAATCAAACTGGTATGATACCTTGAGAAGTTTACACAGGTTAGTATGACACATTGGTGAATGGTTTTATGACATATCTACTGGACACTACAAATAAATACGTGGTAGCCGTGTAAAAACATAAACAATAAAAGCGGCCAAACGACTCTGTTGTTACCTCCGGTATTGTGAGATAAATTAGTCATGGCTTTATGCAATACGTCATTACTAAAATTAGTAATTATCATTTAGTCATATGAAATCGATATCTAATTTCTTTGATTAAAGTTCATACCTGCATACATACATACATACATACATACATACATACATACATTCATACGTGCATACAGGCATATTCAAATGAAGATGAAGATCACACGCATGATGAGTTAAGAAACAACTTATGCTAATAATGAAGAATTATGAAGGTCTATCAACTAGCCCGTGACTACGGCTAGACTCCCACCACTTTTCGCTAATTCAAGATGCTTTGGTTTGGTGAGTGTACAGTGCAGTGTGATGAAGTGACCGATATCGCGATTAATTGTTGCCGGCTACAATATTTTCTGCCTAAACCTGATTCGTTTCCAGCCCTCGTCCAGTTTGGCCCTTTGTGTCGCATTAAAACAAAACTAATACATAGTGCAAACCAGCTCAAAATTTATTTATCAATAATTTATTCTGAAATTATTCATAAAATATCAAGAATAATCTCGTTAAATTTTAGAATTTGATTATAATTTTTATGCGTATGCCTATTAATTCATTTTAATTTATCTTTCATTCAAAAACGTGCACCTCCTGTCCCCTAAACATCATTCAAGGCTCGAAGATAAACTTCAAATTAAAACTCGCTCTGTTCCACGCAAATTGTTTGTATTAATAATTAATTTCAATCACAAGATTGAAAGGTTAATGAGATATAAATGCCCGGCTTCCCCTGTACCCATCCGCAGCCTGACTTACCACACGTCTCCAGAAGTAGCTTAAAGTTTGTGCACTTGTCTATGACACGTGCCGGGTGAACAAACTCAGGATACGAGCATTTCTCATTATTGTTTGAATGCGTAATTCCGTTAGTGTGTGCGTATTTCCATGCATGTGACAATGTGTGCCTCAAGATGGCGTAGTTCTGTATGTACGGCGAGTGTCAACGCCTCAGATCAAAAGCACGTTCAGGCCACATTGTTAGGTTGACGGAAATCAGTCATACCGTACTGGCGAACAAAACGCTGAGCTACGGCCAGCTCAAATACTTCAAAACTATGAGTAAATATTAATTAAATCAAGGTTGCGATCTTGACATAAACACCTGCTCCATTGCATACATACATTTGTCAGCGCAAACTAAGTATTGTGCAATGTAGAAAAGGCAGTTCTGCCAGTCGACCAATTTCGTCCGTATTGGAAGCCTATCACGAACTGTCCAGAATTTACCACGGACAGGGCTTGAACCTGAGCATGTCCACTTCGGAATTTGTAGCTCTAAACACTGAGCCTCCCAGCAGCACGTTACACACAGATTTCACTTGTGAACTAACCAATGTTTCGAGGATAGCCTTTCCTTTAGGTGGAGCCTAGCTGTCATCCCTGTAGAACAAAAGTTTCAACTAACCACCAAAATTCTATCATTATAACCTGGGGAAGTGGTATTAAATTGAACATATATATATAATACAACGAACATCATGATATAAATCTAGGTTGCAATCTTTCTGTAAAGCCTATCCCATTTGCCAGTATAAACTATATAATGGGACGAGTGTTTACAGTAATATCGCAACCTTGATTTAAATAGTTGCTACTACAGGCCGCGCAACAAATGATCGTTTGTTGTAACTACGCTTTTACCCACTATATATTGGATAAAGAAATGTTGGACAGTTTAATGTGATATGTTCAAGTAAAATAAGTTAAGTAAAATATAAAACGCGACGAAGCGTAGTTGTAAAACCCATAATACTCTCTTTCTATCCTGATTTATTAATAAGCAGAATTTCCAACGATTGTTATATAAATATTTAAAAGGAAAAAAAATTATATGAAAAATTAGGTTACTTGTTAGGAGCACAAGCAGTTTGGTATATACCTGGGCAATATTTGAGAAAATAATATAACTTTTCCAAGCGTTGAAATACCTTAAAATTGAAGATCTATATCCTATATTAAAAAAAATTAGCATAGAAATTTATGTACTTAAATACCGAAAAGTTAAATTCTCAATGTCTTCAATATGGTCTCTTGTGAAGATTCTTCTTAAACACCAAGATTCTAGCAACGACAGTAGTGAGTCCTATTTGCATATGAGGACGGTAGTTGTTCTCCAGTTCTAAATAGATTGTGTTGGCGGATCCCTGCATGCTTACATTTTCTCGCCAAAAATGACGGCAGATATTGACAGAATCTACTGGAACCTATTTATTTTCAAGTGACGAATAAATACCTCCCATTAGTACCGACAACGCCGGTGCTATCAACCAGGATTAACCGAACTTTAGACCGGAAAGTTCTATGTCGACGGAATGACGTCCGAATGCTGTTAGGTAAATCTCTTCCAGCGATCGTGATTTATAATGATGAGCTGCATATAAAAGCAATAAGAGCTATTAGTACAAATAATAGCGTGGTGCAGCTTAAAATCTCTTCTATCCACTTGAGCGTCAGATATAATTTTCAAATGCTTTCCGTCATCTATCTTCATTGAGTAGTAGTATATATATATATATATATATATATATATATATATATATATATATATATATATATATATATATATATAGCATTATTTAACTTTTCAATCATTTAACAATTGGTTCTTTATACATGCCTGTCAAACACCTGCCCTATTTGTCGCTTTATGACAAACGATTCAAACCAAATTGAGTTTGTCAGTCCTATCAGATAGGACGAAAATACATAAATACCAATTCAGCGTAGCACCAAAAATTTTTCCTTCGCGAGACGTGATATCCTTGCAAAATAATTCTTAGTTTCATAGTTTCTAAATGATATAAATATTAGAATTTTTCAGTACTTACATTATTCGTTTAGATTTTAAGCATTAATCAAGCGGTATGTTCTGGTTCATAAGAACGACTCGGAATTAATGAAACGACTTTAGAAAGAAAAAATGCACGAATATTGGCAAAATATCTTTTTTAACTGTCTTACGTTATTAAAATCTTTAATTTTATCGGTAAATATAAAATATACTCATGAATTTTCACGAGTCACAAAGTCTGGTCTGATAGACATTTTCGTAAGCATCTTAATTTTGTTTTTTAAGGAATTCAGTTACTCAGCATCTGGCTCCAGTGTGGTAATTGAGTAATTAAATATGTTATGCGGTCTAATAAATTTCCTAGCGCTTGATAATTCAATTTCCGCGATCCATACTCAGCTTTAGAACTCAAATTTCAAAGTTCGACTATTCCCTGTAAGACCAAATGTAGCCATGATATCAAACTAGCTGCCACAGGACGCCCGAAATGTGCTACTAGCACTTGCCTAGTCGATGCCCATAGACTTTGCCGACTAATATGTAAAAGTGGGCTATTTTCCTGATACAATATATTAAGTGTTATTCCCAACTCAGCTCATCTTAGGAAATTTTCCTTATATATGACAAATTTACTACCACATTCGATATTTTCGTTCGGCAATTTCTTTCGAGCAAGAAGTTTGTCATCAATTTAACAATAATTGATTGCGCAGGTGGTGGTAATACTTCTTTAAATCAAGTTTGCTAGCTTGAAGTAAACACCAAACCTCTTTTATTTAACCAGTCGTCGAACAAAATAACAAAACTACCGCCCTATACTCATTATACAGTTGGGTAAGGAATGTGGGAAAAAATTGGACGGTACATACGAATGTGTAAACCTGCAGTAGTAGAGCTAACTTCATATAAAGTCTTCGATAATGTAAAGCCAACTCACTATATATATTATAATATAATATATATAATATATATAATATATATATATATATAATATATATAATATATATAATATATATAATATATATAATATATATAATATATATAATATATACCTAATCAAAATAGTGTTGTCGAGGACGGAAATGGTACATGGTACCAACACAATTGATTGCAGTTAATGCTAAAGTTCACCAAAATTGAGAATTTAAACTACTTCTGATCACCTGTTACTTGAGCAATTCCATATCACATTCACTTCTAAAAGCCATTATTAATCCATCTGTGTTATTCGCATTCAGTCATCTTTTTTATAGATAAATATGAATATGACAATATCGAACAACATCCTGGTGTTTATTGTGGCCGTTTATTGATGTGCAAATGTGTAGTAGTACTACAATTTAACAATAATTGTTACCACCACCCGCGCAAACAATTATTGTTAAATTGTATTGCCTATATATGTATATGTGGCGAAATCTGCAAGCAGTTAATGTTCGTGACTGCAAAGAAATTGTGCAGCCGACATTTCCAGTGAAGTTCAATGTATGCGAGACTGCTAGAGGTGAGAGCCGCATATCTAAATTTGATTTCCATATATATTCAATGCGGTTTGATCCTCGATAGTCAGTTTGCCGTCGTACTCTGATGATGATCAAGGAAGGTCGAAACGCGTCAGTGCGTTGCGGCTGGCGGTAGTTTTGTTATGTTGTTCGACGACTGGTTAAATACAATGGGGCTGGTGTTTACTTCAAGCTCGTAAACTTGATTTAAAGAATTGTAGTAGTTCTATTCCGATTTTTGGCAAAAAATCTAAACCTTATCTATGTTACATCTATATTGCCTCTTTTATTGTTCTAACTCAGCGTAAATAAACAAACATACGTCACTTAATAATGACACATCTTAATAAAAGCAGGTTTCGAATTTCATCACTCTGATTTCGCTTAGCAGATGTTCTATCAGTCTAAAATTTCACTTAGATTCAGTAAGTGTTCAAATATGGCAACATTCTTACAGGTGAAACACATCTGCTAATTTACTTGAGCAGATGTTTGTTGATCTCTGTTGAAATCCTCAACTCCTTAGCCGTCCAAGAAATTGAATGATATAAAAGTAATACAATTTTGGTAAAATTCGACACATTTACACGATATATATATATATATATATATATATATATATATATATATATATATATATATATATAGGCTTATTCTTAATTCCAGGCATAAACAAAATTTCCCACACGTGCGTTAGGGCGAGCAGTACTTCAGGTGACTACTGCGCTTTTTGATCTATTTATTTGACGAGTCAAATTCGATTAAGTTCACTATCTTAATCTGTTGTGGTGACATGTTGGTTTCATATATTCATGATCTTAAACTATTTGATACAAAAGACGATTGTTTCATTTTTTCAACATTTTCGAAGTCGGCTCAACTCCGATTTTAACTTGGGAGTGATCGGTACCTGCAAATTCATAGGTATCGTTTGACAACAAGGCTTCATCGGTGTTAGTCCTTCTTTGATTTAAATGGTTTCTCTAATGAATTTCGAATTATCGATGTACAAAAAAGTGCACTATCCAACAACCACATATTTCATCATCAAACATGGCGTAATACCAGCTTTTACCGACGAGTGTCTAGAGAGCACGAAACGCGTGTACGCCTTAAATCAGACCTTTTTTCATACTGACTTTGGCATTAAATTCTGGTTCTATTGGAACCAAATTGTTACAAATTACTAAATATCTAATGGATTGGCGCATAAAATTACAATTAACGTAAATTAAATAGAGTTTGAATTGCAAGATGTTGCATGGCTCATGACGCACTTAGCTTACATCTCCCCATATTCTGATTACAATTATTTTTGTTTAAGCCAACTGTGAAGCTTTCTTCCTAAACATTTTAAAAGCCAATATCGTTAGCTGAGGAAAGGAAATTCAATGTGACCTGATAGTTTGCATAGAGGATTCGTTATATTTTCGGTACATTATGGAATTTCCAACGCGACCATAATATATTACGTCCCTCTGTCTTAATTAATGTATTTCGTTCATTATTTTTTGTCCAAGTAGGTAATGTATGTCAGTTGCTCATCTGAGAGTGTTAAAGGTTTACCCAAGGACCTGGAGTTGATCAGCCTGTGTGATAGCGCGCACAGGTCTGGGGTGTCAACCTATATGCAACATCTCTAATACATTAGTCTAGGGAAGTGTTCCTACACTCAGCTTAAATGGACTTGACATTAAGTATGGGTGGTATTGAAAGAAGAACATCCACATTTTGGTGTCATTTAAGTGCGTTCAGCTTTAAACTATGACTAACCGGAATTCACATAAATGAAATGCTAATCCATTGTAATTAGCACATTCTGCTCATAGTACGCGTCTTATTTTGAATGGAAATACAACCGGAAGTCCTTCGAAAGGATTCACAATAAATGTAGCCAGAACTCTCAGTGAAATGAATGTAGCCTCTTGATTCAGAAGAGTATTCTTTAATTAATATAAAAGCTGGTAGTTTGCTAAATTATATTTCATAATGGCGTCCCACTGACAAAACAATTATAATCCATAAGGCATTATTAAGACATATCTCATGTTTAACAGTTAAATACCGTTTGTGCGGAGAACTAATATATATGCACGTATGTATTAGGTGTTGCGAACCTAGTAAAAATTAGTTCAGTTGTGACCAGAAGGATAAACCAAAGGCAGCATGAACGGAAAGTATAATCTCATGCACATTCGTTTCGTGCTTACTGGCGACTCATCAGTACGAGCGGTATTACGCCCTTTAACTACTCTATATTTGGGTGAGGAATGTAGGGGTTGTACCGTCCTATTATCCCACATTCCTCACCCAAATATATTGTGGGTAAAGGGCGTATCACCGGTTCCCACTGATGAGCCGCCAGTAAGCTCGAAACGAATGTGCACCAGATTATACCTTCCGTTCATGCTGTCTTTGGTCTATCTTTCTGGTCATAATTCATATAATTTGTTACTAGGTTGGCAACACCTAATACATACCTGAATATCTCATGTTTATTCATCAAAAAAACTTTGGATTTAGGAATTTAAAAAAATAAAAACCCCTCTATACTCTTAGGATAAACCACGAAATTATGGCTACGCCATACCTAACAAATAAATAAATGTGCATTATTTCTTCGAAAGCAGGAATATATTAGTATAAAATGTTTGAGTAAATCATTTCATGATTACCACGATGATATGATAGCAGATGTTAGTCAAGGTCAGAATATGACATATTTCTTGAATTAACCATCGTTTAGAAGGTTTTACAATGTTATTAATTTTATTTTATTTGCAGAATCACGGAGTTGATACCGTTCACATTGTCGGTACCCATTACTTGATTATCGAGGGATTTGTTGTCTTTCCGCGAGAGGTTATACATGAATTCGACTGTACTATTTCCTTTTATATACGGGTGAATGTAGTATTGCGTTTTGTGTTTTTCACCAATCACTTGAGTAAATATACCATGGACATGAAACGTTCTATTGGTCCCTACTAATGAGAAGTACATGCATAAATAAGATCAAATTAATTCGCTCATCTCGAATTTGGCGGTGCAATCTTCTCCAATTTGAACTAACTTATGGCTGACAACGGGACTGGTACTAAATGAAGCTCGCAAACTTGATTTAAAGAATTGATAATAGGTACGCCATGACTCGAACATAAGTGTATATAATTTAGTTCAATTTGTCTAATAATTTACAACACCTAAGTGTTTTAACGTAAATTTGATCGTACAATTTACTATTAGTGTGAAATAATAACTCTTAGTGTGAATAGCAAATTCGACAACAGGTATTTTGTGAAATATCTCGAATCATACAAAAATGATTCTTTTTACTTATCACTAACCCGTCTGAGTTTATAATTATCGCATGGCAAACGATTGACTTCTTATATTGTTCCGCAGGTTTGTTGGTTTTTTGCCGAAAGTCTATATCCCCTCTTCCTTTTGAGGACTGCTTATGCGAATTTGATCGTCAAATTGTATACTTAGCCTGTATTTAAACGTCGTTTTCCCGCACTTTGTATGTTAACTAAATTTTATTAAAATTTTGGCACAGTTTGTGAATCATTTCAATATTCAATGAATGCTGAAAATTAAAAGTAGGTATTTCAGAGTCAGGCAAGTTGTTTCTGAAAAATGGAATTAAAATTCTCTGAAATGTCGACCAAGATTTCCTTTCGTGGGTTATAGACCCGATTGATCCTTCTTTCTAAGTACACGCTTAGTTCGGCTTCGTGATGGCTGAGTACTGATTCGTCCCCATATTCTGAAGGTTGTCACACCCTTCGTAAAATCACTGGAAATTAGGTTTGATCTCGTCTTGGTTGTATGATGTTTCAGTACTTAATTTCCAGTACATTTCTCAAGAACTCGAATAACTCTCATGGCACTATTTTTCTTCAAATCAAGTATGCGAGCTTGAAGTAAACACCAATCCCATTGTATTTAACCAGTCATCGAACAACATAACAAAACTACCGCCAGCTCCAACGCTTTGACGCGTTTCGACCTTCCATGATCATCATCAGAGTACGACGGCAAACTGACTATCGAGGATCAAACCGCATTGAATATATGTGGAACTCAAATTTAGATATGCGGCTCTCACCTCTAGCAGTCTTGCATACATTGAACTTGACTGGAAATGTCGGATGCACAATTTCTATGCGGTCACGAACATTAACTGTTTGCAGCTTTCGCCACATATACATATATAGGCAATACAATTCAACAATAATTGATTGCGCGGTGGTGGTAACAATTCTTTAAATCAAGCTTGCGAGCTTGAAGTAAACACCAATCCCATTGTATTTAACCAGTCATCGAACAACATAACAAAACTACCGCCAACTATAATTTGAACCAAGTTTGTGAGCTAGATATATAAATCAATAACATTGTATTCAGCACATTGCAAAACAGCACAGCAACGTCACTCACAGGTACTGACGCGTCTCGACCCTCCACGAGCATCATCAGAACACAACTGAAAATTAATTTAAGCTTTCCAAAACGTAATTCATATATAATGAAATTAATTGTGGGCTCTCACCACTAGTAGTCTCGCATAAATTGTACATGTCTAAAAAGATTGGCTACACAATGTCTATACAGTCACGAAAATCAAATTTTTGCTGCTTACACTACAACTAAACTATCATTGATGATGACTGCTAGAGGTGAGAGCCGCATATCTAAATTTGAATTCAATATATATTCAATGCGGTTTGATCCTCGATAGTCAGTTTGCCGTCGTACTCTGATGATGATCATGGAAGGTCGAAACGCGTCAGTGCGTTGCGGCTGGCGGTAGTCTTGTTATGTTGTTCGATGACTGGTTAAATACAATGGGATTGGTGTTTACTTCAAGCTCGCAAACTTGATTTAAAGAATTGTTACCAACACCCGCGCAATCAATTATTGTTTAATTACTCATTGCACTAATCACAAGACCAGATTTTTGCAATGAGACCACATTTTGTCGCATCTGGTCGTGTTTATTCTGCGGAGCGTTATTTAATTTCAAAGAAAGGTGCTGTGAATTAAGTATTCAAACGTCATAATACCAAGATAAACTAGAAACTCATTTCCAGTAGTTCTACGAATGGTGTGAAATCCCTCGGATTGACGGGGCAAATAAGAACACGGCCATCACGAAGCCAAACTCAGCGCGTACTTTGAAATGAGGATCAACCGGCTCATTGCGAAATTATGGGTGATGATCTACAACCAACTTAAGCTAGTCGTGGATAAGTTAAATATAATTATCGCATTGCGCAACCAAAAACAACAGATTTTAATTGAGTATATTGCAATGCAAATGCCCTCCGAACAGAAGAATCTTATTTAATACAGCTGTTTGTTGTTAAATCTTAAAACTAACCCTTTTTGCCATAAATCCATGGTTGCGGAAAACAAACTTGATGATGGATGAAATAAAGATAGCAGCCATCAATGGTTGCCGAAATTTTGAGCCTCAGTTAATCACAACACAGACGAGGTAATTTTGATAAATCCAGCTTTGCATTTGTTTCATTCTTTTGAATAAACATGTAAGTCTGTATTTATTCAAATTATATTTACAAGCTTGATTTAAAGAAATGCTATCACCTCTCGCGCGGCTGGGTGGCTCCGTGATTAGAACGTCGGAGTCCGAAGCAGACGCGCTCAGTTTAGTTATTTTCTGTTGTGGAGAACAAGTATGTATGCCATTGTGTACTAGGTCCTGCACACCTAATAACAAATAAGTTTAAATAACACCAGGACGATAAATTGTTCCGCTCATGCTGACTTTGGTTTATACTTCTGGTTCTAAATTAAACTTATTTGTTACTAAGTGCATAATACCAACTTTATTCTTGAGCTCTTTGCAATGAAGTATGACATGACCCAAAAAGTTAAATAGCACTAAAATCCAATCTAGAAATGATATTTATTTGAATGGTAGACTATCTATGATCTAGCGCATATTCTATTTATTTATCAGGTTTGCCGTAACAAACTAAGTATTACATAGTGTGAAAAAGGCAATTCCTCCAGTAGACAGTTTTCGTCCTTATAGGGAACTCATCACGAACTGGCCAGAATTTGACGCGAAAAAGGCTCGAAACTAGGCACGTCTGTTTCGGATCCTCGTGCTCTAATCACAGCGCTATCCTGTCGCAAACTACACACAATTTTCAGCTAACAACTAACTAATGTTTCGTGGTTAGCCTTTCATTTCGGTGGAGCCTATATAGCATCCCATTACTCCTAAAGTTCCAACTAATCAACCCCAATCTGTAATGTTAGAACATAAACCAAATTACGTTATAGAACAGATTCCACATTACATAGGGAAGTGGTATTGAAATGAACATTTAAACAATTAAACGAACGTTGGTTGCGTAGGCGGTGATAACAATTAATTTTAGTCAAGGTCGCGATCTTGAAGCTTGATTACAATTGCAGATTTATGCATGATCTGGAATAATTTGGATGTAAAATACCTGATAAACAGAAAGTTCTTTGACAGTAGGCGAAAATTCAAATTCAACCAGTGTGTGCCATGACGAATGAGAACTTACTGCTTCAATTGCAGTGATTGCAAATCATTTACTCATAATAATAATAATTTGAAAAATCTATTCTAGCAACAAATATTCTGCCACAACAAAATTACAAGGCTTAAATTTATTCTCCAATTAAATAGTGTACTAAAAATCTTTGTATTCAGCTGAATTTCTTTTCTTCGCCGAAATTAAAAATCATAATTTTGACATGAAAGTCACGTGCAGAAACAAGTTATAGTAACGATAAATAAGATCGAGTTTATCACCTGTATTGAATAGTATCATTTCCTTCAAAGTTGTGGTATTTATTATTTTTAAGAAGACTTGAGTAATTGGTCTAAAAGTTATCAACTAATATATATGCAATTATGTAGTAGGTATTGCGCACTTAGTAACAGATTAGTTCATTTATGACAATAAGTATAATCCAAAGACATCATGAAGGGAAAGTATAATCTCGTCCACGTTTTTTTCGTGCTTACGAGCGACTTATCAGTAGGAGCAGGTATTACGCCCTCTACTCAATATATATTTTGGTGAGGAATATGGGAAAATAGGACGGTACAATCTTGTAGTACATGGTAACAACACGATGGATTTCAATATATATATATATGCTATAGTTCACAAAAATTGGGAAGTCCAACTATTTCTGAACACCTGTTACTCCGGTAAATCCATACACTCTGGCCTTGATCGATATCGGTTAATCAAATTTCACGGTAATGATAAATATTTTAATTAAATATGTAACAGCTAGCTACTGCTTGTGGTGAACTAATATATATTCAGTTATGTATTAAGTATCTTATACAGACTTGGTATAATTTTTATATAGATTGAGTTAGCTTCGAAGTCAAAGACTTTACTTGAAGTTAGCTTTACGATCGTATAAAAGATTGTATCGTCCTATTTTCCCACATTCCTCACCCAAATATATTGTGGGTAATGTGCGTATCACCGGTTCCCACTGATGAGCCGCCAGTAAGCACGAAACGAATGTGCACGAGATTAAACTTTCCGTTCATACTGTCTTTGTTTTATCTTTCTGGTCATAATTGAATTAATTTGTGACTAGGTGCGCAAAACCTAATACATGATTACCTTTAAATACTGTTTGTTACGAAGAACTAATATATATGCAAGTAAGTATTAGGTTTTGCGAACCTAGTAACAAATTAGTTCAGTTGTGACCAGAAGGATAAACCAAAGGCAGCATGAACGGAAAGTATAATCTCAT